>JAXGGA010023897.1:0-12832 GCA_038373865.1 Uloborus plumipes
CTATTGTTAAAGCCATTAAAGCGCCATTTCGGCTTAACAATAATAATTACCGACGAGTGAATGTTGATGGCCCGAATTTCGTTTTCAATCCAGCAATTATCCTTCCTGCGCTACTTGAAGAGCATATAATTATCCAAAGTGGTTGGATGTCGAGTTCCCAATTTCAGCTCCGACAAATGACTTTTTCATTGTTTAGTTTTTGTTTTCTCTATTGCCGATATACTTTATTTAAGCTTCGGTAAATTTAGTCAATTTGTATTTTTAGTCGCCGTTTGCTTTTTTTAATACGCTTTTATTAGTTTCACATGTGGGTTTGTTTGTATGTATGTATGTATGTAACTCTGAATAAAAGATAAAATTAACGTTCTTTGCAAATATAAAAGTAAAATACTTAGTACTGTTATTAATACTAATGGCCAAACTATACATTACATGTTGATGTATTACCCGGTTTTAGTTTAGTTAACTCTAAAAGTGTAATTTTTATTTTTTTAAACTATAATTAGATTATTTTACTTTAGTATTTACTTCTAACATTTCTGAATTGATATTTGTTTAGAATTTGTTGTAATACTTCTTTTAACTATTACACAAGCACTGTTTTTGCTATATTTGGTTAAAATAATTACTCATTGCAATTGGACTTTTATGATAATGACGACTTTTACTAAATAATATATTTTTTTCAGTAATTTTATTTCACTTTAAAAATGATTTACTCATTATTTTCCATTCAGTAACTTTTCATGGGCCAAGTGTAATAAATGTTTTTACTTCTTTAAAAATTTAGCCACTTTTACGAGCTCAAAACAAGCTTTTAACTCGCTTTATACCGCCAACTCGGTTCATTCCATACATGGACTGCAGTTTCGTGCTTTTAAGCATTCGTCAGCACGGAGTAGGAATTAATCAAGCTGGAGGCCAAAATCCTCCTTTTTTTGGCTCTCTTTGCTTCTATAAGAGGATTTTTGACTGCAGCTCAATTAATTCCTATTCCGTGCGGACGAGTGCTTAAAAGCACGAAACTGCAGGCTATGGATGGAATGAGCCGAGTTGGCGGTGTATTGCATATTTCTGTCTTAGCTCTAGCTTAAGGTAGAGCCGCTATATAGACAGGCCGGCGCATCAAGCTTAAGTTTCACCACTTTGGATCCAACTCATTTACTTTCACTTTCATTTTTTATTGTTGCGGAGCTAGGGTTACCAAAGCAAAGTTTCGGGACATTGCCAAGCTTTGTTGAATTCACGTGAAAAGTTACCAAAAAGGGATAACTCGCCAGAAAAGACAATCTTCAAACACGCGCTGGATCCAAAGTGGTCAAACTTAATCTTGATGCGCCGGCTCGTCTATATAGGGGCCTTCGCTTAAGGGGGTGGTTACTTACTGCTCTGTAAGCTTTTAACTCGTTTATTTTCTTATATATTTTTTTAAAAAAATAACGAAAGAAAATAAGAATGAGCAAAAATACAAAATTCTGTTCCAAAGAAATGTTTAAACCTGCCTTTAATCAATTTTAAATGTATGTGTGACTCATACTCAAAACTCCAAAAAGTACTCTCAGCTGCAGGTTTATGCGGTGGCCATTTTTAGAAACGCTCAACCCAACTTAGCAAAAATTTTAAAATTTCTTCTTCGATATATGAGCACGGGCAGAGGGTGGTAACCTAGCAACTAATTTCGAAACATAAATCACGTTTATTGCTTCATTTAAGTGAAAGTCGCACGAAACAGTAATGCTATAATCAATTTTAACCGAAATATTAGAGTAAATGATCGGTGACGTTTTGCTACCTTTGATTTTAAATGGCTTTAACAACTGTGCTAACCGTTGAAAAATAAAAAAAAAATCCTAATTGCACATTTTCTTGTCATACGATTGATCTATTTGTGTGTTTTGCTTTTTCCAGTTGCATTCTCGCAATTTCAAATAGTAGTTCCATACAAGCACCGAGTTCCATATTAGCAATTTGTTATGTAATCAGGTAAAAGGAACGTGATGGCGAACGATTGGCAACAGTTGGGCAGTGGTTCTGAAAATGGATTTCTTTGAAAAGAGCCTTGCTGTCACGGAAATACTTTTGCGCAATTAATAAATGAACATTTGGTGCATTTGAAATATTTTAATCATAAATTGACATTCATAATTTAGAAATACTGTAGGTTTCAAGAAATATTATTTGATTAAACGGGATATTCGATTAAGCGGGGATCTGTAACATTACGTCTATGGCATCGGTTCCAAGATGTAGTAAACGACGATATTCTCAATTAGTTCTAGTTTCACATAGTTTTTCTTTTTCTAACCGCTTCGCTGATAAATGTAATAGTGTTTCAGTCATTTTTGCTCACTGAGCTATCTTGGTGAGCTATGCTCCACTATAATTTCTTTTCTTCAGGGTATGAGTAAAAATAATTTGTTTCACATCTCATTTAAGAGCAAGAATCTGAGAAACTGTCACGCCTAGCATTATGAGGTGATTCATGACCTCTCAGATTTTCTCCCAAAAATTACCAAATGTTTATTATCTTATTGAAAGACCAAATCCAGAATGTTTTGCTCTAAAGTTGAGTTGTTTAGTTTTTATGGATCCCTAAAGTTGAAGGTGCGGCATCAAAATTTAAGCGGATTTTCAAGACATGGAAGTTGCCGTGAGCCAAAACTCTTACCAGGAACTGTTTAACTCCAATTTTCTTTTTGTATGGAATATAGAAGGTTGAAACTTTACAAAATGAATGTTCAATTTGTGGTATGTTGTTGCCGTAATGTCAGTGAAGGCCCTCAAAACAAGGCATTTTCGACGTTTTTTAGCGTTTTTGAGGTCCAAAAACAGCTTGTACATTTCAGTTGGCACGGCAAAAGTAATGTCGTTTGAAAGACCAGTGTAAACACTTTAAAATAATGTATAAATAACCGAGGAAAGTTCAATGTGCTTTTAGTTGCGTAAGGCCGAACTATGAAAAATGTCATATTTTACCAATATTCAATCGGTCATAACTTCCTCTGTCAACAACATATTGAAATATTTTTCTTGCCAATGTATTCTATTCTTTGTCTTAACAGAACAGTTGAGTCCTTTGAGGCGAAATGTAAAAATTTTTTTTACAAAAAATGTACAGGAAAAAATAAATTTTTGGACCTCAAAAACGCTAAAAAACGTCAAAAATGCCTTGTTTTGAGGGCCTTCACTGACCTTACGGCAACAACTTACCACAAATTTAACATTCATTTTGTAAAGTTTCAACCTTCTATATTCCATATACAAAAAGAAAATTGGAGTTAAACAGTTCCTGGTAAGAGTTTTGGCTCACGGCAACTTCCATGTCTTGAAAATCCGCTTAATTTTTGATGCCGCACCTTTATCTTTAGGGATCCATAAAAACTAAACAACTCAATTTTAGAGCAAAACATCCTGGATTTGGTCTTTCAATAGGATAATAAACATTTGGTAATTTTTGGGAGAAAATCTGAGAGGTCATGAATCACAGGCGTGACACTCTCTCAGATTCTTACTCTTAAGATGTAATTCAAAATGACACAACAGGATAGCTTTGAACTACACAAATCTGTCCTTTAAGTGATCTTAACAGTTATTATTTCTTAGTGTTATAACCCTTTGTTATGAGAGCTGGTGGCGCAAAGTAAAATTAATTTCCTACTCTCCTCACTTTCCCCCTGATGGTTGTCATAGTTACGGCGATATCGACTTTTTCCCCACTTAACTTTTGCAACAATGGTTGAATGCAAACGGTTAAAATTGCTTTTCGTGTAAACTATTAAGCAAAATATAAGCAGGAGAGATTTTAAAAAAAAATCTGGTATGGACCCCACACTACTTCATTTTACGTGTAAATTTCTCAGCAGATATGCTTGGAGTGAGCAAGATAACAGTTCAAACATTTACACTCCTAGTTTACCACGAAACAATGCCAAAAATGTTTTACAATTATTAACCTCCTAAATATTGCCGATTTTGACTTCATTCAGTGGCTTTTTCGTAAAATATCGCCAATAGCGCCAAATTGAGCCCAAATTCAAAAAATAATTTTTTTCGCCCAATTTGTCACCAATTTGGCGACATGTCGCCAAGTTGGCGTCAAAGACTTGGCGACCAAATGCTTGGCGACATATTGCCAAGTGGTCGTGCCAATTCATATTACTTGAGTCTGCATTGAAATTAACACTCATTTACCCCAAAAAAGTGTTAAAACACCCCCTTGGGAACATTCGAATGCAACCACAAGGGGAGGTGCACAATTATACCATCCTCAGAGCCTACATACCAAACTAGAAGCTTCTACGGCATATAGTTTTTGAGTTATCCGACATACATACGTACATGCGCACATACATACGTACAGACGTCACGAGAAAACTCGTCGTAATTAACTCGGGGTGGTTGAAAAGGATTTTTCGGCTGGTTATATGTTGGTAGGTACGTATGCACGTGCTGACAGGTCGAAAAAACTACTGAACATTCATTCATTCGGGGCTGAGCAAAATCCAAATTTAGACCCAGATTTGAGTGAATTTTTTTTTCGCAATCACAATACTTCCTTTACTACGTAAAAGGAAGTAAAAATGTGGTTAAAAGTTACTCCAAATGACTATAGTCCATTCACTGACATTTTACTGGAGAGCAAGTCTTGAAATATCGTATTCACTGGAAAAAAAGAAAAGTGTAGTACTATAGTTTGACCGCATATGAGATGAACAGGTTAACATCCTGTTTACCGATGGAAATGAACATGTCTATTAGTTTTTAGGAGCACTAACTTTTGCAGATGTTGGTTTGCTTCTAAATTGAGCAGACTTTTCGAAATGAACGAATCACGTGCATCAAATTTTTACTGTTTACCCTCATTTAGATGGGCTTGTCTTGTTGGAGTTTTGCTAATTCCACAGCCTCCGTGGGCAGACAGTACTAAAAAATCGTTAATTAACTGGATTTCCATAAAGTTTTCTCGTAACACATTTTCGCTTCTTCTTTTGTAAAACTTTCACTTTACTTAAAAAAAAATAGCTGTACAAACACCAGAAAAGTGGAATCCCAGTTTCCTACAGGTTTTCGAGTAGTATGGAAGTTTTTTTCTACAGGGTAAGTTCTGATAGTTTCTTTTCTACAAAACATTGTAATATAGCTGCTTAAATGATGTTACTTGAGAAGAATCGGTGGTCATCATAGCAACCATGGACTATAATGACGCATTCGCAAATCTAAAGCTGCCTTGGAACCAAAATGTCGGATAACTCGAGTTTAACTTCTGAAGGAGCTTTAATTTACCCAACGGTATATTAAAAAGAGGCTCGTGATCCCACACAGTGGCGTATCCAGGAATTGATTTTGGGGGGGGGGGGGTGCACATCGAACATCGGAAAAAAAATCAAGAAATATGGTGAAACTTAGAAAAGAAGAAATATGGTAAAAACGCAGTATTTCGATTTAATTTTTTCTATTGAACGTTGCTCAAAGATCATTTTCCTCTTACATTTCCACAATTACAGAATAACAATTAGTTTTGCTTCTTATTGTCGAAAACAGAAAATAATATGACAATATTTCAGTGTCCATAAAGTATTTTTCATTGAAAAAACCTGAAGCATATTTACATGAAGGTTACATGTTTTTTCAAAATTCGGTGCCACCATTGTTTATAGTCTTACAAAATCTTGGGGGGTGCATTGGTCCCTTGGCACCCCCCCCCCCTGGATACGCCACTGATCCCACACACGTCCAAAATCAAAATTATTAATTTTCAAAATTTTTCAATTTTTATAATTGAAAAATTTAAATAATAAAATTTATATAATTTTATTATAAAATTTATATAATTTTTATAATTGAAAAATTAAAAAATTTCAATTAATTTCATAATTTTCAAAATTTTTGTTTGAAACCTTCTGAAAATACGTTGCAGAATAACTAAATCTTCCGACCACCTTGTCTAGTGGTCAGAGATGTTTGACTGCGGATGGGGAGGTTCCGGGTTCGAATCTCAGCTAGGGCATAGATATACTTTCCCTCTCTCTTGTCCTCCGTTTATATGAATGCGTTGTTACACTGTGAATGATTGCCTACCCTATAGGCGGGTCCGGGCCGTGGTGGCCCGATCGGTAAGGCATCGGACTCGTGTCCGGAGGGACCCGGGTTCGATCCCAGCCGATCAAAGATCCACCGTCTTGATTAATGGTGGCTGGGAGGCGTTAAAAATGTCGTGGTCACAAAGTCCTCCAAGTGAAACGATACCTCTGGGGGTGCTGGGCCTAGGGATTGCTCGACACTAGGTTCTGGTTCAAAATTAAGAACAGAGCTCTCCAGGGCCCTATCCCGGTTAAACCACGAAGCCGTGGTAGGTACGGGGGACCCTGGAGTGTGAAATGAAATGGTAGTGCGCATCCTAAACCTATCTCCCCTTTTTCAGATGGAAGCGTCCGTGGCTCCCAGGCGCACAATACGCAAACAGACATTACTGTCTGATCTTCTTGGGTAAAACTTTCCGCGCATTTACGCCTGAGTCAGATCTTCTCTGATCTTACCAAAATAGGGGTGATAGGTAAGATAACAATAAGGTGAGGAATAAAAAGAAGCATTTTGAGCCGCATCAAACAACGTGGAATGATGCTCATTTCAAATACATAGTTTAGTTGAATACGTCGGAAGGAAAAAGCAAATGCGAGTTTTGTTGTGAGTAATCGCTTTTCATTGGTTTGAAAGCTTTAAGTCTGTCTATTCATCATTGGAAGAGACTTTTGCAGCTTTCTGTGGAGTTCGCGAAAACTCTTCTTTAATCCACCCTCGGACCTAGAAGAGAGCTTATTACTGTTTGAAATAAGCTATTGGATACTGAAAATCTGCCCTCAAAGCTCTATAAAGAGCCTTACTCTGTTTACAAGCGTCTTCACTATTTTCCTCCATGTCTTGCTGTATGTGTGTCCCCATGTGTTGTATTAAAGTTGTTTATGTTCAACTGTCTGATCTCTGCTACCCTCGATTCACATAACCTTTCAACAAGTTTAAAATTGAAAACTTCGGAAAGTTATCACCCACAATCCATCTACCCTTTTTAAAGTGGAACTGTTCTCCAGTGCCAGGCGCGGTTTTCACGGACGTACAGTACAAACCAAAAACAGGGGGTATCATTAGAGGCTGTCTACTCCACAAATGATGGCACGCTTTGAGACGGGGGGGGGGGGGGTGCGTGAAACTGAGACCATGGTGAGTCATATGCCTAATACTAAGTAGAAATAGTTTTTTAATTTAAAATTAGATGAAGTGTGACACTTTGGGACGAAGCAAAAGCGCCCCGATGGGAGGTCACGGGAGGTCACTCTGACCTCCCAATAATTTCCATATTCGGCTCATTTTGCTGACGATTCGGCAATTTGAAGGCAATGTTGCAACATTGAGATTTTTTGTTCTTTTTAGTTTTTTTTAATGGTTTTTTCTCACTAAATGGATGCATGAACGACGTGCGTGCATGCTTGTATTTTATCATTCGGTAAAATTGTAACTTCATTCGGCAAATTGATAATTTTCCCCCTCCCAAAAGGGGGGGCGCCCCTGGGACGAAGAGGTGGGAAGGAGTGGGAGGGGGGGGGGGGGGGCAAAAATGTTGAAATAAAAAAATAGAATGATTTATGGACAGCCTCTGAGATCTAAGCAGCGGACGGCGGATGTTTCGTCCGGAACGGTTAACATATCGCACCCTTGCTACAAAAGTGCCACAACTCAAAAAACTACCTTTTCCAGGAATTGCAAAAAACTTCCCGGGCTGACTAGGCAATTTTAGTATTTTTGAATTTGTCAATATGAAGACCGATACATCTCAAACTATGATCGTTAGTTACGCACGTTACTCTACGACGGCTGGACGACAACTCAAGATGTGGCATTTAAGGGGAAGGGGTTCTATGCATCTTGATAACAACAAAACGCCATAACTGCCCTTTGGCGGCTGATTTTTCAATGCAACTTCTGGCTCTTTTGAAGATTGGTAGAGACGTGTAAACTACGTCTAATGACGGTCATAACTCAAAAATGACAATTTTTGAGTTGTGGCACTTTTGTAGCAAGGGTGCGATATGTGCTCAACATTTCCTACTTGTATTTATTTCCCTTTTAATAAGCTTTAATTAGTTTTGCATGTGAGTTTGTTCGTCAGTATGTATGTAACTCTGAATTAAGGATAAAATTCACGTTTTCTGCAAATATAAAAGTAATACATTTAATACCATTATCATTACTAAAGGCTGAACTATGTTACATGTTGATGTATTATAAGTGCATGTAAACTTAGCGGACATTCAATAGTTTTGAAAATCAGAAAGAAATCAGAGTATCATGTGTTAAATAATTTTGATTAAGGGCCCTGCTCTACATCAGCGTAAAACGCGACCGAAACCAAAAATCCGGGTACTTTCCATAGGAACACTATGTAATCCATTTTACGTTTCTACTTTATTTTTCTGTTTTACGTCGATGTGGAGCAGGGCCCAAACTCTAAAAGCATATAATTTAGTTTTTTAAAACTATATTTTAAAGTTATTCATTAACTGAAATATTTTTCTTTTTTCCAGGTTTGAATCAGAAACAGATAAACAGATACTAGACGTCATTCTGGATCGTAAAAGATATGATTATCGCGTGAGACCAAGTAGTAAGTACCAGAAATCCTGTCATTTGATTAATCCACAGTTTTGGCTAGCATATTTTTCAATTTCCTTCGCAAATGTATGGTCCTAATGAGGGATGTACCGATTAATTGGCAGTACCGAATAATCGGCCACTTTGCCGATTATTAACAGTCGGCTAAATCGGGCCGATTTATCGGCCGAAAAAATATTTTCCTTATATTATTCTTTGAAGTATACCTTCACTAAGAAACTATGATGAATAATTTTATTAACTAATAATAATCCTCACAATTGGGATCAAGTTTTTTTCTAATTAATTCTGTACTTTGAATAAATATACATAAACCGTATATATATAACCGTAATATACATAAACCGTATATACATAAACCGTATATACCTTTGAATATACACTGCGATGCAAAAGTTTAGACAATTGGCAAATATGTGAATAAAAAGAAAACTACTCAACGAAATTCTTTCAAATTTCTACTGCAGGTACACAATATGGTCCCAAATACGTGTATGGAGTTCTTAAAATTTTTAACTGGAATCAAATTTTGGGTATTACAAAAGACATTTTTTAACATTGTTGCAAAAGTTTAGACAATAGTCATATTTTATGCAAATATCCCTTGAAATGTGATTGGTGGAGGAAAGGCGGGACTTTATTATTCAATTATAAAGTGCAGAGATTGCTGAATAAATTATCAAAATCTCAAAAGCTCTGTAGTTCTCGTGTAAAGAAGATGAGAAAGTTTGGAAGCCGAAATTTGAAAATGAACCTACTTTATTAATTTTTTGTCTTTTAAATCGGCTCTAGTATGGTAGTACGTTGTTTTTTACTTTGTGGAGAGCAAATTCAGACATGCGTATCGATCAAAAGACCAAGAAAAATTATATTTCATAAAGATGAAGGAATTGAAAAAATGGCTCGAACTGACGATTTGCCCCTTAATTCAACAAAACTTCAACTTGGGTCAAGAACAGCACGTGACAGCATAAGTAGATGAACAACGGAATCGAAATGCATAAAAAAAAAACAAAGAATTGTGCTTTAGCCTTTTTGGACAGAGTGTCCCAAATAAGCCAGATTTTAATGGTAAAAGCAGCACAGCATATGATCACTGGATATTTCTCAAGTCCCACGAACAGAATTATAATCCATCTAGGCCATCCCAATTTTAATAATTTTTATCAAAGAAAGTACCATTCATTTTTTAGTCACGATGATACATATGCTGCTTTTCACGTTAAATTCTGGCTTATTTGGGAAACTCTGTCCGAAAAGACTCAGGCACAATTCTTTGTTTTTTTAATGCATTCCGACTCAGTTGTTCATCTACTTATGCTGTCACGTGCTGTTTTTGACCCAAGTTGAAGTTTTGTAGGATTAAGGGGCGAATCGCCAGTATGAACCGTTTTTTCAATTCCTTCATCCTTAAGAAATATAATTTTTCTTGGACTTTTTGATCGATATGTATGTCTGAATTTGCTCTCCACAAAGTAAAAAACAACGTACTACCATACTAGAGCCGCTTTAAAAGACAAAAAATTGATAAAGTAGGTTCATTTTTAAATTTCGGCTTCCAAACTTTCTCATCTTCTTTACACGAGTACTACAGAGCTTTTGAGATTTTGATTATTTATTCAGCAATCTCTGCACTTTAGAATTGAATAATAAAGTCCCGCCTTTCCTCCACCAATCACATTTCAAGGGATATTTGCATAAAATATGACTATTGTCTAAACTTTTGCAACAATGTTAAAAAATGTCTTTTGTAATACCCAAAATTTGATTCCAGTTAAAATTTTAAGAACTCCATACACGTATTTGGGACCATATTGTGTACCTGCAGTAGAAATTTGAAAGAATTTCGTTGAGTAGTTTTCTTTTTATTCACATATTTGCCAATTGTCTAAACTTTTGCATCGCAGTGTATATACATATATGTTGCAACATTTTCTCATGTGGCGATAGTTTTCTCCTTAGCACAGTGCTTTTAGATGACCTCTCATTTTCAAAGAGTAAGGGCCATGCTCCACATCGACGTAAAGCAGAAAAATTAGGCAGAAGCGTAAAATGGATTCAATGGTGTTCCTATGGAAAGTACCTGGATTTTCGGCTTCTGCCTTCAGTTTCGGTCGCGTTTTACGCTGATGTGGAGCATGGCCCTAAAAGTACTGAATTAAATTGCTACTAATTATTTAAAAATATGAATTAAAAGTACTCCTAAATTGGATAGCTCTCCACAGACTCCCCCTCCTCCTTTTTTTCGAATTTTTATGTCCAATTAACATAAATAACAATGTGTTAATAATATTATTGACAATAATATGAAAATTGGTTCTAAGAAATTTGATAAAATACTAAAATTATTTTGTGAAAACTAGGCAAATGGAAAAAAAAATTATCTCAGGAACAAATTACTTACTATTTCTAATTGTATAAGAGAAAAAACTGATGGTACAATTGGTAGTAGAAAAACAATCATCCTTATCATTAATCGGCTCAGCCGATTAATCGACCGATTATTAGCAACCGATTAATCGGTAATCGGTCAACTTGCTTAACGGTGCATCCCTAGTCCTAATTAAATGATATGAAATATTGACTATGTCGTTTCTTGTTTTTATAGATAAAACGTTAGTTAACGTTACCGTCCTGATATTATCTTTATCATCGCCGGATGAGTCTAGTCTGGTAAGTAAACATCGAAAAACTTAACTTAGCCACACCAACGCCTCCTAAATACTAAATGCCTACTACTTTCTGGTTGTTAGCACAGAACAAAATTTCGTGCTTGGTACACGAAGCACTGCCATCTACCGGAGTTCTTCGAGAAAAAGAAATTAACGATTCATTTCTAAATTTAAATTTAAAAATCAACCAATCAAAAAATTTAATTCAAACATTGTTTGGATCCATTGCCAATAGCTGCAAAACTTCGGGCTTGGTTCACAAAGCACTGCCATCTACCGGAGAAAGAGGAATTAATGATTGGTTCATTTCTAAATTTAAATTAAAAAACCAACCAATGAAAAAATTAAATTTTTCGTTGGTGAAGCCGCAAGGTGGCGTTTAAAGTGGAACCAATATCGACGATAGCGAAGCAAATGTAATAGGCATTTAGTATTTAGGAGGCGTTGGCCACACAAGCAGATTTAAAGCCCCATAGTGGCTCAGAACTTCTTACGAATTGTCCGGAAAGTTTGTGATTTGGAATTTTGAACAGCTGTCAAAATACTTGTATGCTTTAAGATTAAAAAAACACACACACCCATGGTGCGAGCAAAAGTTAATAGTTGCATTGAAGCTTAACTGCCAATTTTATTGCATTTAACTGGTGTTGTAAATTTTCTCGACGATTGCTGCTCTTTGCCACTATTATGGCTATGTAAAACTGTCTCTCTCCATGTTTTTCCTTTATTTCGACAGCTATTAAAAATTCCCAATCAAACTTTCCGGGCAATTCGTAAGAAGTTCTGAATCTCCATCAGGATTTAAATCTGCTTGTGGCTGAGAGAAATTATTTGTTAATTTTTAGTCCGTTTTAAAAACATGGTAAATTTAAAACCTTTTTTATTCAAATAGTATTATTTTCTGCTTTTTAGAACTATGTATGAAATTTTGCAGTCGATTTAGTTATGAATATTGCTTTAAATATTTAAATCATTTGAATAAAAATATTGTTCAACAATGACCATAATCAACGACGAAATTTTCAATTAAAGGCTCACTCACACTTTAGCATGAAGTTAGTTAAAAACAAATCCAATTCGTGTTCTATTTAACTTGGAACACTGGAACACATTTTACAACGCAGAAAAATGAGGGCTTCCTACAGATATTTAATTCTAATTTGTGCCAGCTTTTTTTCGTCCCCATATTAGTGGCTAAATGCCAAAATGTTGAATAAAATTGGAATAAAGCAATAATTAACGGTTAATTCAATAATTTGATTACGGAATATTGCATTGTCAACGAGTCTGAGGTAACATACAAAATTTCTATAGAATCCGATGATAGGAAGTGCATAAAATTTAGTCGCAAGCCTACCCACGAAGAAAACATACCAACCTTTTAACTTCATTCAATGACACTTAATTCGTTGATTTTGAAAAATATTTAAGCATTACGCAACGAGTATAGTTAAAAAGGGAAAAAAATGGAAATTTCCCATTTTTGTACAATTGAA
>JAXGGA010023898.1:0-12830 GCA_038373865.1 Uloborus plumipes
ATTTTGAAATTTTGTTAAAAAAATGTTTAAATTTGAAATTTGAAAAAAAAATATTCATTGTTTTGGCACTAATTTGTGTTTTTTTATGCTTTTAGATGTCGTAAATAAACAATAATACAAGCACACAAAGTTTTAGACATATAAATCAATAATTGAAAAAAATCAATTTTATTTGTCCACTGTAGCCTTAAATGTCAAAATATTTTATAACTTTCGCCTTGGCGAAAATCCAGCTTCTGAATATTTGCTAAAATTTGAGGAAAAATTCTCTCAGCTTATACACAGATTGGCCTATACACATAACTACACAATAATAATACTCATTATACAATAGAAAATATTTGATTTGGTTAAATGGGATATTAACATAATTCGCTCATTCGCTGATTGCCAAATATTTCTTAAACAACTGTCTAAGTACCATTAGTATTAATGACTCCTCATACTTCCGGTCTTAGAGGAGTATTTTTGCGAATACAAAATATTGAATAGGTGTAAATTGATAGATATGAACAGAGGTAAAAAAAAGTTACTTAGCTCGTTATTTACCATTGAGTGTGAGCACTGCATTTTTTCACTAGCATTTTTCGAAGTTTCACTTTGGTGATTACAACTATCGCTAAAAATTTTACAATATGAACTAAGGCTAGGACTTATTTATTATTTTTTACAACATGATTAGTTTTTGAATAAGTCTATGTAGAACAACAGAAAATATTTTGTTAAAAATTTACTAATGTTTAAAATAAATACAATTAGGGATCAGAATTATTGCATTACGCATATTAGCCATTAGCACGATGTTGGAAATTGTTTGATCTTCTCCATGTTTGTTACGTTACTTAAAATATAATTTGAAGGAGTGTGGAAATGGGTAACGAGAGGAGTAAATGGGAAAGTAGGCTCGTTTAGTTCTTGACGGAACTTCGCCACTTTCTTTAGAATCTTTTCAACTTCTGTCATTTGTGACATGATTTTAATTCCTGGTCGATAATTCTTTAAGTTAAGCGAATAAATGTATCTGAACTAAATTTCATTGTAATCATTTTTTTCTAACTACAATTTGAAAATGTTTCTTTGTTTACTATTTATAAGCTTCAATAGTAATTTTACAACTTTAATTCAATTAACGCTATTAAAAAGCTGAGTGCGTTTTATATGACAGCATTTTTTTCCCTCAGTCTTTTTACTTTTTTCAAGCGAATATTCTATTTCTTTCCATATCGGATATGAAACTCGGTCTTGTAGGGTCAAAGGCAGTGTTCCTAACAATTAGATCACATGAGATTGTTAGTTTTATTCTAAAAATAACTTTGTTAAATCTGCCGTAATTCTGTTAATTTTTCAGATACAGTATTTACCTTCTCCCAAATGAGTGATTTTAGCTCAATAACAGTTTTCTCAATTTTTTTTCTCTGTGCTAGAGGAGCCAGCTTAAAATTGAAAAAAATTTAGCGGCAGACAGCATAAAATATTTTGCATATTATTTGATTTAGTTCAGTAGCAGGGCTCCTTATTTTATAATTTTGCTATTTCACTCCCTGCTATCTATCTCAGTTATAAATTTAAGCAAAGATTATCATTATACTTCTGAGATTGCACGTAATTGTACGTAAAATTCATCCAAAAAGTAAGATTGAGTGTTGATAATTACGAAAAATAGGAGAAAGGGGGGGGGGGTAGGCAAAGGTCCTCCGTCTCCAAACCAAAAATTGTTAGAGATAAATAGTTTCCTTTTCTTAATAATGCGGGAAAAATTCTGTACCTTAGACCCGGAAAAGAAAAGGAAAAAAAAATCGAAGAATTTTCAAGGAAGAGAAAAATCTTAAAAAATAGTTTTAAATTCAATACAACCAAAAATTCATTTTCACAAGCGAAAAAATACTGAAAACAAATTAGGGTAGTCCGACCAGTGAATGAACAACTAAGCGAATTTTCAATTTCAAAAAATCATAGCATCTTTAAAAATTGTAGCATTTGCCGCATGACAGTAAAAAGATTTCACAAGATATTCGTAATATTTTTTAAAAATATTGATAGATCTTTTAGCGTTCTACATCAGGTTTTATGGGGGGTTAAAACGAAAAAAAGTGTCCAAACCCAGTGAATGAACACCCCTATCCGTGGACAAATGTAGCATTTTCTACTAATTTTCTTTCTGTAAATGCGTAGAAAAAGTTACTTCTACTTATTCATCTAAGAAAAATGTTTCAAAACCGTATTTTTTCAAAAAAAAAAAAATGGGGTGTTCATCCACTGGAAGTATTCATTCATTGGTAGGTCAACTGTACTAGTAATAACTCAACAATAATTAAAAAAAGAAAAAAAAAGATTTTTCAAACACGCTCAATACTTTGAATAGGTTTAATCTCATCTTATTTCTAGTCAAAGCACATTAAAGACGGTCTTTTTATCTTTTCTCTCGAATCTAATACTCTCTTTCAAGAATGCTTGAACAATATTCTATAAAAAAATTAAATTAAATATAAAAAGTTTTACGTTACAAATGATTTATGTTGTTGAGGAGAGAAAATTTATACTATTCCATAAGCTGAACGAACAAGTAACTTATTGTCAATAATAAGTTAAATAATTTAATTACTAAAACACTGCTGATGAATAATAATAATAATAAACATATGGCAAGATATAGAAACAAAAAAAATCTGTACTTACGGGTTAAAAATAACTTTAAACTTGTTGAAAATTCACTTTCAATTGCTGCAAATTCTTACCTCTTTCTAAGATGACAGCAAAGCTGCGTCTAAAATCTTTCCACGTATTGTCATATGATGATACTTTCTCATGAAGTAATAACTGACGTCAGACATTGAGTGCGAAATCGAAGAATTAAAATTAAATTAGTCATGAAATTTAATTCGTATTGATCTCAATTTCTACTCTGAACAATAGGATTCAGAGTACGACAACTTGCTCTTACAGGTACGTGCGCATTTTTTTTTTTTTTTTTTAAACTGAAGAATGCTCGCAAAATGTTTTTAATGATTTCTGTTGTAAGATGAGTAACTGTACGCTTTGAATTGAAGATCCAAGGTGACATTGCTAATCCACAATGTGTGTGGTAAGACATTGAAGATTTTGATTTTATTCTTATTTTATAAGTTAAAATATGCTCGACTTTTATGGATGTAGACGGGTAACTTTAATCATTACATTTCTGGGGTGAAAATTTATCATCTAATTTTACTCAAAAAAAGTTTCATAAAATGTGAAATACTGCCAAGAACTTTAGAATACTTTACATAAGTACGATTACATTTACGCAATTGTAATGTGCTGTTTATTTTATAAAATGAGGCACTTTTAAACTGATTAGTAAATTTGTTATTTCTAAGTTAACCAAAAATGCATATATATACTGAAATCCTCCTCCCTCTCATAAAATCCAACTAATTTTGTTATTCTTTTAGTTTATCTGAAAAGAAGGTTAGTTCTTTATTGATGTATCCACATCTATTATACAGCTTAAAGTAGGGCATAAAGTAGGGCATATCAAATGCTGTTCTTCATAGATGGGGTAATTTTTTTATCAATGGGATAATTGTTGATTATGTTCATTTCTTGTTGTAAATAAGATTCGAAAAGGATAATGATTGCCCGATTTTAGTTCTTTCATACTTCTATTATTATTTGTTAAGTGCAAACACTATGAAAATACTAAAAATACAACGAAATATGGAAAAAACTAACAAAAAAGAAGATTGATGAACTGAATTTGAAGATTTTTAAGTGTTGAGGTTTTTTTAATCCGAAGAAATTATCTCGTCCGCTGCTTAACTAAGGTTTGAGGGTTTAGTTATTTCATCTAATGTTTAAAAAATAAATTACTGTTGTACAACCAGTTTAAGTCTGTACCTTAGAGCCAGACTAACGTAAGTTCATTTTCGTTACTTTTCAAGAAAGAGCGAAAACGTTTGTCTGATGCAGACAAAAAATAGGACTCGCGCTCTTTTAACGCAGCTTAATAATTGTGAGCGCTCTTTTAACGCAGCTAAATAGTTGTAAAGGAATTTCTTTTATGGAAAAAAGTTCTCATGGAACGATGCGAAGTAAGATTCTTCATACAATGCAGTAATACAGCTATTCCCAAACTTTTTCCCTTGCGAACCTTTCCAAAATGTAAAAAAAGTTAGCAAACCTCTTGTGTAGTAAATTATTTGTAACACACAAAACACACACACATACACAATAAATTTAGAAGATTTTTTTTAAGTTGGATATTTCTCAATAGTTCGGAACTAGAACGAATTTCACCTGAATATACTCCATTGAAAAACTTAACTTTTTCGGCATGGTTCCAATTCTAATATGCTCAATGGAAATTCCTCAACTCGTATAATGACAGACTTAATTCTTTAAATGTACGGAAGATGTAAGCAAGTATGCTAACATTTTCATCCAAGGAGTATTGAATGTGCAAATGAACATTGTGAATAAATAATGAACAAAAAACCTCCAACTTAAAAACTTCATCTCAAACAAGTGTAGAATAATTCCGCCATTAACATATTATTTTCGCGAACCTCCAGGGGTTAGCGAACCACAGGTTGGGTACTGACGGTCTAACTCTTTAACTCTTTAATGTGTCTGTACATTATATATATATATTTATTTATTTATTTATTTATTTTCACTACCTCTGTACCAAAATTCATCAAAATATGAAATGGTGTAATCAAATCAGTGTTGATTTGACACAAAATGACCCAATTTTCAATAAATAATACTTCCGGCAGAAGCGGAATTGCCTTCCTCTCTTAGTCTCTCTACGACTAGCACATCAATCATATTACATGCCTTATAAGGAGTCGCAAAATTCTTGCTGACTGATATTAGCAACATAAAGAACAAATAACATCGATCACAAAAGAGTAGATGGTATAAAATTTGACACGCTGGATGAATAAGCGACAATAAAATACCGCATATACGAGGGGGAAAAGAAGACAAACTCTACACCAAAAACAATACTTGAACTGCTATAAACAGCTACATGTCGTCTTCCTTCAATAACCCTATTTCGGTAGACAGCATCCTGCTTCGTTTTTATTTGCCAAATGAACGCAAATTCAGATGCATAAATATTTAACGATCCGACAGCTAACTTGACGGGAGAAATATGAGACCAGCAAATGAAGGAAAAAGCATCAAGTGCGAAATTTCCAGAGACGAATAAGAGAAAGAACTACTTAGCGTCGTAATAGTAGATGGTAAACAAATAATGCATGAATGCTTCTTATAAGAAAAGAATAAAGGGAAACGGTCGGCCAAAAAAAAAAAAAGATAACAATGGAAGGTAATGATACATGCCGCTACGCTGAAATTCGCTATATAACACTGCAACCCCCTAAATCTACCAAGATGTGATTCATTTAAAATAGAGATTTTCCACCAAACAGTATGAACAAATCGTTCTATTGCGTTCACTTACAAACCATCGAGCTTGACAAGTATAATACATAAAAACTTAAACGTTATGCCAATTTCTAGCTTATAAGAGCAAATGGAACTGACAGTAAGAGTCACTGTAAAAAATGTACATAAAAATCAAGAAAATATTTTTTCCTTTGAAATAAATAAATACTTTATGTATTAAACCTTTTTTATCTAGACATATTAAACCGATATAGCTTACGTACATACTGTGCCATAATCAGGATGTGCATATAGTTTTCTTTAGAGTGATCTGAGGTTAAAATATTGTTTTAATTTCCTTTTTATAACTTTATCTGTATTCATAATGATTTTTTTCAATGTAATTTATTCTACGCAAAATATATAATAAAATAGAGTTACTTTTTTATTTTTTAACTTTAGCTTTTATTTGTTTGTTGATAAAGGAATACGTTAATTTTCGAAATCTTTCCTATAGTTTTTCTTGGTGGAACAAAAACATCAAATATCCAGGATACAAGATATATATGGGTGATTCTACAAATACGGGAATATTTCTAACATGTAGATTTCAAAAAATGAATTTAAAATTAAAAATCTGAAAAAAATCAGCAATGCACTTGATAAGTTACATAAGTAAAATAGAATATCAGCAGAGCTTAAATGTTTGTATTTTATTGTATTTTTGGATTTTTATTTTTTGAAGGCATATGTGAATGATAAAAAGGACATGTGGATGACACAATGGGTATGTGAATATAACACAGTAAGTATGTGAATAACACAAACACAATAGGTATATTAATGAAATTTTTTAACCAGTAAACTGTTAGACATAATTTTTAAACATTGCACTGTCATAGTTAGGCTTTTGATTCATCCACGTGTCTTATATTGGGGCATGTGAGTGACAATAGAAAAAGGGCATGTGAATGACAAAACACAAGTAATTGTGTTCTCAAAAAGTCATATTTGAATATTTTTCGGCTTCACTTCGAATTAGAACCCACAAATGTAAGCCTTAGGATTACTCATTATCAAAATTTATTTACATGTACATTTTACATGCATTCTGTGGGGCATGTTAATGACAAAGTTAAAAAACACTTACCTTGAAAGTTGAGTTTAGCTTGCTTTTTATCAAAAAGTAATTGCAGAACAGCAAAATTAATCCTCAGCCAGGAATAACCAAGTTCCATGCTTTATTTAAAGATGTGTTGCCAGATTTTGAAATAAAACATTTCAGAGAAAAATATCTGTACTTTTTAGACATGTGGATGACTGATAATCGCTGGGACAAAGTTTAGATTAACTTTTAGAGAAATTATTTTCATATTATTTTGCTTTTTTTTGTGATTTACATCTTGCACACATTCATATTTATAAATAAAAACTCGAGAAAAAAAATCACTTATTTTTTTTTAAATCTATATTCCATTGATTGTGAAAATTGCATCTATGGGACAGGGCATGTGTATGACATTTCAATCTAACATCCTTTTTTTAAAATGAATAATAATTAAATATTGACATTATTGATAACGGAAATTATAGAACAAAAGACGTATAAAAATATTCCCAAAATAGTTTTTTCTTAAATTAAAAACAAAAAGAGCAATCAGTATGGAACATAAATTTGCCCATTTTTGTAGAATCACCCATATACAAGACATGATCACATATTTGAAATCCTGGATTACAGACAGTAAAATGCATATTTGTATGTTTCTATTAACTCCAAATCGTTATTTTTATGTCTACAGACGAAATAAGTATCGTTATATCTTTTCCACTAAAACTCATATTTTGGAACAACGCATCGACGTTGGGAAAATGACTAATAAAATGTTTGCAGATTATTGACCGAAATTTCTATCTTTTATCTGAACTTTCTTCCACGTGCTGAAATCAATGTTCCTCAATTGGAGCAAGGTCAATAACAATTGAAATGGTGTAAAGGGGCACAAAAGTATTCCAATAATGAGATAACAAAAGATCGCCCAAGAAGAGATTTGAGAGGGAAATGATAACCTTTTAAAAGTTACTTTGAATGTAATAGATAATGCCTGATTGACATTCAAACAGGTGTCCTCCACTTCTCTTCAGAGGATGTTGAATTGAACCAGAAATTTTATTACTGGAAGGCAGAGTGATAAGATCAATTGAAGAGCAATTGGGTGGATATTAAACGCGTGAGGAAAACTAACAGTTGACGATAACGAAGTATTATAATCGTACATTTGAAAAAAAAATCGTTCAGTAAAAAAATTAAAATAAAAACCAAGAAGTTCCACCGAAAACATAGAAATTGCTCATAACACACGCAAATATCGCACATCCAGAATGAAAGAGGCACATCTCAAAATAGCTGTTTTGAGAAAAATCGATTTGAAAATTGTAACTTTTTAAAATCCTTGCCCTGGCTCTAATAACTATTACAATTAGCCAAACTGTCATTGCTTGGTTGATTAAAGGTTATCTGCTAGGTGACTATGGTGTGCGCTTCCCGACCAATTTTTAATAAGTTGGTAATTAATGAGAAGTGCCCCTTTCATTCTTCATTTTCGTGGAGAATGAAAGGAGCACATCTCAAAATAGCTATTCTTACGGCATCGGCTTGTACACTATTTAAATTTTTTTGAAGTTCTTGTCGGACTTTAACCTACCTATTGCTGTTTCACTTCAGAACGATATTAAATCAAATTTTAATTCCTAATGATTTGACGTTAGGTTACATAATACTATTCTTATTATTCTAAAAAAAGGAACCCTTCATAAATTACTTGTGCACAAATAATTTATACTTAATAACAAACAATTTATACTTCATAACAAACAATTAAAATGAGTGTCATTTAAAAAAAAATCAAAATTACGGCTTTCTTAATTGGTTTTAAAAAAAGTACTAACCATAATTTGCACCAAAGAAGCTCGGCGAACTTTGATTATCAAAGATGTGCCCCTTTCAAACTCAATTCTCCCTTCAAAATCGGCAGAATCGACAAAATGATAAGGGCACAAGTTGCTTTTTAGCTGCGCGACTGTTAACTCTAGAAAAAAATGTGTCAGTTTCTCATGTAAGGTGTACTAAGGTATGCTTTTTAAAAATATTTCCAAAAAAATGCAATTTTTGAGATGTGCCCCTTTCATTCTGGATGTGCGATATATGCATGCGTGTGTGTATATCCGTCATTTAAAGGGGCAGGAGGGAGCAATTGCCTAACCAGGTATCAAAAGAAAATCGACATCGGGGCTCCACCACTATTAAGGATTTATTTATTAACTTATGTAAAGAACATGCTTAAAATAATAGTAATACTTGCAATGAGTGTCTTTTCATGATTAGCTCACATTTTGGTGCTTCGAGAAAGGTGCTCTTTTGTAACTCCGAAACACGTGTCTACGTATTCCAGCGCATTTGTGCTTTTCTTACTGTTGTATATACTGTACTGCTTTTATTTTTAAGCACAAATAAAATTTTAGTTTCTCTTTAAACAAAATGTTAAAAACTTCTGTGTGTGTGTGTGCGTTTTTTTTTTTTTTTTTTTTTTTTTTTTTTTTTTTTTTTTTTTTTTTTTTGAGCGAGAAGTTTTTAAATTGGACTAATTTGGTTAGAAGTACATTAACTAATTTCAAGAAGATATCACACAGATCAGAGGTGGTGAAATTAGTCAGTTTCATTTGGCAATAAAATAACTATAGCACTTATGTGATATTTTCGAAGAATACGTGCTTTCACTGAACTCGTAAAATAAGAATTAAAACTTTAAAAAAGAAGGGAAATAAAAACATATTTCACACGTGAGGCTCATGTCGCATGCACTTTATACTTAGGAAGCTAAAGTTAAACTAGAAAATGTCTATTTGCAAGGGAATATGGGGCAAAGTGAAATAGCTAAGATGACATACCTGTTTAAAAATGAACAAGTTGGATATTTGTTCCAAAAATTATTCTGCATAAAGAAGGAATAATGTATTTTGTGTTCCAACTTGCGTTGAAATATTTTTTATTTTTGGCAGTTATTTTGGACTTTCAAAAAAAGGTGGGAAATTTCCACTTTAAAAACCATGGGGCAAAGAGAAATACAATATTTTTGTAATGAAATATTTTATATTTGAGGATTTATAGTAACTTGCATGAATTGGATGCGTAAATAAATGAATAAGTGAATTATTAAGGAAAAAATATCTGCTACTAAAATTATCAACCGTCAACGACTTTTTTTTCTCACATTTCTTTGAAAACATAAGGCACAGGTAAGTACTGTTAGACAAGTTAAAGAAAACATATTTTCTACTTTTTATTTGTTTGAAGAAATTACAAACAAAGTTCTGGTTTCTGAATAGAAGTCTTGTGAGATCCAAGAGGAAATCTAGCTAGCTCAATGGCTTAAAAAATATACAACTTCGCTGTGTAATAGATTTTTTTTTTAATATTTTTTCAGGGTTTACTAAAAAAATTGTTAAAATACGAACAGAATTTTTATTGCATTAAAAAGTTACTGCAATTAATAAAGTTTCTAACTGATTTATATTTTCGATACAACGTTTTCTAATATTTGTACTACAATAATAATAATAAAATGAAAAAAAAGGAGAGGAGGTTTAGTTATAATTTTTAAAGTTTGAGAAATTCGACAACACTGAAATTACCGGTGCCGAAAAGAGATGAAGAAAAAATATTAACATTACCTCTATTTTAAAGTAAATCTCATTCACCATATTACCAACATTTTAATTTGCTATGTATTTTCATACTTAAAGATATTTATTCATTTATATGGATTTCAACCTACTAATACATTTCATTATTCATTGTTTTGCAACAAGACTCGTTAACTTTTTTCAAAATTTAAATTTCTTTTTAAATGTTCGTAATGCTTAAAGCATAAATTTAAAGGACCGAGAAAACAGAAGGCAATTTTTTCTTTAAATTCGAAAAAAAAAAAAAAAACGACAACTTACTAAGAAGGAAGATCTGCTCACCTGAGAATATCTCTCGAAATAACGCGCTAAACTGTTCGGCGAATAAGCAGGCCAGCAGATGAACCGCAATGAGGTGTTTTAAAAACGAGACTCAAAGACGAAATGAAATCTTGTCCGAAGCACAAACTGGAATGTTCAGATTTCAAAGGGGACGTATAACAATAAATGAAACTACTTTGCATGACGCATCCAACTATGGTCTCATCAAGAGAAATAAATAAAATTTAGCATTTCATTAAAAGCATAATCTACTTCCGTAAATAAATTAGGAAGAAAAAGATCGGAGTGGTTTTTTTGTCCCAGGCGTAAGTCATCAATTCTTTTCAGGACAGATAATGTCAAACAAAGAATCGATTTGATATTGAAGGAAAATTAGTTTCAAAAAACAAGGTAAAAACTAAAACATTAGTTCGGTGATAGTAATTAAAATTGAGTTTAAAGCATACATTTAAACAGAAGGTATGTATTTTTTAAAGATAAAAACTGGTTCACTGATTTTTTAGGGTAGCTTTATTTGAGTTAATTCAAAACAAATACTAACATATACAATAAAGAGAACAATTCCATTCACGTGAAAAAGCTTATGTAGTGTGACATGTTTTTTTTTCTTAATTGCATTTCGTTAAAATGCAAATAAAGTGTAAGGTATACCATAATATCACTAATTAAATTTCATATTAAAAAAAGGGCAAAAAACGAGCTAATCGTGACCTCAGTTGTTAAAGTGAAGATTTGTAAGAAAATTTGAAAAGAAAAGGAAAAGAAAATTAAAAATATCGACTGATAAAAATACTTATTTTACAAAAATGTGAAATGTAGTAAAAGATTTTCATAACAGAAAAGTTTATCAAACATAAATTTCAAAAAAAAAAAAAAAAACTTTTTAAATGTATTTTTTAACAATGAAAATATTGTTGGGAACAAAATTCTCGCTTCCCGAGTAGAAAAGTTAAAAGTAAAAAGTCGAAAAAAAAAAAAAAAGAAAAAAAAAACCCTGATCAGTGATCAGTATAAACTGACTATAAAGATGTAACAATTTAAACGGAGAACAAAATGTACAAACTGTTTTGGTAAATTATCCACGAATTAAAGCTTTCTTTTAGGAGTATTGTTTTTTCATCAAAATTACCTGCAATCTATCCAGGACATATAAAAGAAACATGAATTCTTGAAAGCCAGAGTTTCGTTACGAAAACCTGAATCTACTTCAAAAAACTGACGCATTCTACGTACGGCGAGTACGCACGGTGTAGGTATAAGATTGTGAGAACAAATAAATTAAAATAAAAATGCAAAACTATTTTTCTTCGTCGCTCCCTTTCCTTAATTTTTCAGTTCAGGGCCAAAGAATTGATTACACAGGCCAACAAAAAAAACCTTTTTGAAAACTTTTTTAATTTTAATAGCTGATCTTGATAGATTTTTATGTGCTGAATCCAAATCTGCTTGTAGTTTTTATGTATCACCCTTAGTTTCCAAGCAAAATGTATTTTATTATATAGTCTAATACCCATTTACAGTATATAGGGAAATCAATGAAACACTGTAGAATCGTAAAAATGCTTTGTATTTACAGTAAAATACTTGGAATAGTAATTTTATGTGATGATACAAGGTTCACTTGTCAACTGGAATTGCTTTATATTTTCTTTCCCTTTTTTCCTTGAAGCTTCTTGTGTAGCTTTTCCTGCGATGAATAGCTTGCTGAACTTCCCGGTGAAGTGACCAACAGTAATCCCCCATCATGTTGTAGCATGTGTTTCAGCAGTGCTGCCAACATCATCTTTGTTCATTAGACCTATTTTTTCATGTTATCTTAACTATGAAAAAGCTGTTAAATTCTAAAAATGTTTCTTTATTTCATGAATGTAACTATAAAATGTGAATAAATGGTGGGTGATACAACTTTTTAAGCATCATATTTGGATTCAGCAACCTAAACAACATAAGAATAAGGTATTTTCATTAAAAAAGTTTTTTCATCGTTGGCCTGTGTTATCAATCTGGACCGAGCAGGGGGGAGGTACCCAGTTGGCGTATCACGCCGAAGGTGGCCGTGGTAGTCCGATTGGTAAAGCGTCGGACTCATGACCGGTGGGTCCCGGGTTCGATCCCAGCAGATCAAAGATCCACCGTCGTTACTAACGGTGGCTGGGCGACGTTAAATAAGGGTCGTGGTCACAAAGTCCTCCAAGTGAAACGACACCTCTGGGGGTACTGGACCAGGGGTTTGCTCAACCCTTGGTCTGGATCAAAAGAACAGGGTGCTCTTCAGGGCCCCATCCCGGTTGAACCACGAGTTTATGGTAGGTACGGGAGACCCTGGAGTGTGTGAAGTGTGAAGTATCACGCCGGAGGTCCCACGGGGCGCGAAGCTAGTAGAGCACATCTTACTGCTCAGTGTGCTCTCCATGAGCAATGAAATGGTT
>JAXGGA010023899.1:0-12830 GCA_038373865.1 Uloborus plumipes
AGAAGAATTCATTTAAAGTCAAGTCAAAAGGTAACAAGTTTTATTAATTTGCATAGTGAATAGCAAGAGCACAGCACTTTTACACAGCACCACAATTTTCAGACGGAAATATAAGAAATAAATAAATAGCTAAGTAAAAAAATAAAACTTCTGCATGGATTTCATTCTAACAATCAAGACAATCTTTTTTACTTCCTTTTACGTAGTAAAGGAAGTATTGTGATCGCGAAAAATAAATCACTCAAATTTGAGTCTAAATTTTGATTTTGCTCACCCCCGAATGAAAATTCCTTAGTTTTTTTGACCTGTCAGCACGTGCATATGTACCTACCAACATATAAGCAGCCGAAAATTTTTTTTCAACCACCCCCGAGTTAATTACGACGAGTTTTCTCGTGACGTCTGTATGTACGTGTGTGCGTATGTATGTATGTGGGTCGCATAACTCAAAAACTATATGCCGTAGAAGCTTCTAGCTTGGTATGTAGGCTCTGAGGATGGTCTAGTTGTGCACCTCCCCTTGTGGTTGCATTTGAATGTTCCCAAGGGGGTGTTTTACCCCTTTTTTGGGGTAAATCAGTGTTAATTTCAATGCAGACTCAAGTGATATGAATTGGCGCGACCACTTGGCGATATGTCGCCAAGCTTTTGGTCGCCAAGTGGTTGACGCCAACTTGGCGACATATCGCCAAGTTGGCGACAAATTTGGCGAAAAAATTATATTTTGAATTTGGGTTCAACTTGGCGCTTTTGGCGATATTTTGCGAAAAATTCACTGAATGATATTAAAATCAGCAATATTTAGAAAATTAACCATTGTAAAATATGTCTTGCACTAGCTGCGTAGCCCGGCGTTGCACGGGCTGTAATGTAGTGAAGGCAGTTTGAGAAAACTACTCGCCACCAAGGCGGCTCGCCTTTAAAGAAATGAGGAAAGTTTAAACAGTTTACTCGCCGTCAAGACGGCTCGCCTTTACAGTAGCGAGGAAAGTTTCAATTCACTACTCGCCGCCAAGGCGGCTCGCCTTTAAAGTACCAAGGAAAAGTTTAATAAACTACTCCCCGCTAAAGCGGCTCGCTAAAAAGCTTTCCTGCATCAAAGAATCAATCGAATTATTTGCACATGCTTCCTCAGAAATAAAGACGATGTCAAGTAACGCATACTTAGCACTCTCCTTAAATTACAAATAAAATTCCTTTCCAAAAACAATAATTTCCAAACCGCTTTCTTCCGGTAAAATTAATTGCAAAATTCTAAACGAAAAAGTTCTATTAATATTTGGATCGAAGCCAGAAAAAGTCCCTTCTAAAAACAGCAATTGCAATTTTATTTAAAAACACATTTTCAAAATGGTACCTGAGAAAAAATATGTCATTAATAATTAGAATAAAAACAATTGTTAGAACTTTGTTATAACACGTATTTAAAATGACAATGGAAAAAAATAACACTCTTTCATTTTAAAAAGTTCAATTTAATTAACGTTTTAATTTAGGGCCGAATTCAAGTGAAACACCATTGCAGTCGCTTCGAGGCGATCGCATATTGCAACCGCTACTGTAAGTCGAATTCAAGTGAATTCGTTTCACTTGAATCCAAATTTTGGAATTTGCGATTGCATTGGTGAGTTGCGATCGTCCGTGTTTCACTTGAATTCCTGCCTTAAAATCGCAACGGAAAGAAATAAATATCTTGGAATTTTAAATAGTTCAATAATTTAATTAACGTTTTAATTCAAAATGGCAACGGTAAGAAAAAATGTCTTGGAAGTTTAATCATTTATTAGGCTTAATCGCTTTAAATTTGACTACTTATTAATTGATATCTTCGCTAATTAAAATCGTATAATTATATAGATTGAAACTAATGAAGCCTGAAAAATTACCTATCTATCGGTACCTGGTTCGACTTTCAGTTCGTTGGCGTTCAGGAGAAATAAGCGTGACATAGATAGAAAGATACTCAGTTTTTAATATAAGTAGACTAGCTGCCAGGGCAGCTAGATTAGCTTCCTGCGGCATGCTGATGCATAACGTCCCCCTCTCTCTAACTTTTACCTCATTCTGAAATTATATTATTTGATATAATTTAATGTTCATTCGATTTCAAGACATACCACGCACGTGGCCCGGCGTTGCACGGGCACTTCGTGCCCTGAAAGTAGTGAGAAAAAAAATTTAAAGAAATTACTCCCCGCCAAGGCGGCTCGCTTACAGGCGCTTCACGCCTTTACTTTTTTCCTATATAAAAAAATCATTCGAATTATTGAGATGCTTCACGCCTTCAAGATGGTGAGGAAAGTTTCAGTAAGTTCAGGTCGCTCAAAGAAAAAAAGCAGACATAGATACTCAGTTTTTAATATAAGTAGATGGCTCTTCAACAAATAAATGTTTCAAAATATTACCAGTAGCTAGCGATAAAAATTCTACGTAAGTGGTCCGCTTATGAGTTTCGTGTTTGATTTAGTTAAGCCTTCATTCAAAATTCTCATTATCATTGTTATTATACTGTTTCATAGCAACGACGGTTTGCAAGAATGGATTTCATATTTAATCATTTATTAGGCTTAATCGCTTTAAACTTGACTACTTATTAATTGATATCTTCGCTAATTAAAATCGTATAATTATATCAATTGAAACTAAAGAAGCTTGAAAAATTACCTATCTATCGGTACCTGGTTCGACTTTCAGTTCATTGGCGTTCAGGAGAAAGAAGCGTGACATAGAAAGATAGAAAGATAGTTAGAAAGATAGTTAGAAAGAAAGATAGTGAGAAAGATACTCAGTTTTTAATATAAGTAGATTGTTTCGTGGCAGATTACGGAGTAAATATTTGAATTGTTACCTTGCTCACTCCAAGCAGTTTTTTTAACACTTAAGGCAACTACTAAGAAATTTACACGTAAAAGGAAGTAGTGTGGGGTCCATACCAGATTTTTTTCATGAGATGATTACTTTTATTGTATTATAACTTGACAAATGGCGTATTTTTGGAGTCGGACAATCCTGGAAAAATTACTCTTTTATATTTGAACATGATGCACATATCTGTACCTCAGAACCAGACTAACGTAAGTCCATTTTCGTCATTTTTCGGTAGAGGGGAAAAACGATTGTCGAATACATCGTTTTTCCCCTCTACTGAAAAATGACGAAAATGGACTTACGTTAGTCTGGTTCTGAGGTACAGATATATCACTATATCTGGAACAGTGATTGGAAAAACTACATATTTTTCGTAGCGAACTACAACTACAACTACTTTCTTATAAATGTAGTTAACTACAGCTACAACTACTTCTTTTTAAATGTAGCGAGCTACACTACTTTTGAAATGTAGTTGCTACTTCGCTACTTTTTAAAAATAAATAAATAACAAGAATACACCGCTTGAGGATCGACCGAAAAAATTCGAAAAGTGGTTTAGATTAAAAAATTACCTCATTCGAATATGGAATAGAAATAGGAATTGTCTTTGAATTTATTTGTTACTTTTCCTTTTTGTTCCTTTTTTTTTTGCTAAAATTTGTCCTTTTTAGATTTTTTTTAACAATTTTTACGAATATTCGTCACAAGAAAAACCTTGTTTTTTTCCTTCGTTCTCTTTTTTAAAAATTGTTTTCATTTATTTATTTTTTTTTTAATTTAAAAGTAGTTTTCAGAAATCGCTACAAACTACTATTTTTTTGTATCGCGCTACTCACTACTCTACTTTTTTTAAAAAAGTAGTGCGCTACACTACAAACTACTAAAAAAAGTAGCTACTACAGTAGTTTCGCTACTTGTAGCGCGCTACTTCCGACCACTGATCTGGAATGAGGTATTAAGTTCAGTTAATGAGAATGTTTTATATTGAAATAAATTTAAGCCTCAAACTTCTTAATGACAACCAGAAATTTGTATTTCTGATATGTATTCAGCATCAAAATGCGACCCTGAAAGTTAATTAGCGTGGGATTAGGTTCTGACTTTATTTTAAATTCAACTTGGAAATGTTACATTATGTATGACTGTCTGCACCACGAAAATAATTTTCTTAGTTCAAGGGCATTTAATATGCAATGCGGAGTTAAACCATAACTTGCGAATTTCATTCCGAAATACTATAACAAACACAAAATCTTGTTCAGAAAAGTTACCGGTGTCTTGAAAATTATATTTTAACTCTTTTTTTCCATTAAAAAATAAATAAAGAAATAAAATGGTAATTGAATACATAAACGAACATTTGTTTAAGAACTCAAAAGTCCATGTCGAAAATATTGAAATTTGAATGAAAGCACGAAGTTCAGTCGAAGTAAAATTTATGAAAGTATGCAAAGTAGCTTAGCCATGTTGATACAAATAAAAATATTCCCAAAGTGAGTTGAGGATGCATAATAATTGAGAAATAAATAAGTGCCTTTGTGCTTAAAAGTAAAGACAAGAAGGGCCACCGAGAGGCAATGTCAACCGAGTCTAAAAGTAGGATCCCGCACCGCGTCAGAGAAACATGAATTATGTATTTTTTCTGGTAGGAGGAGGGCCTGGTGACCAAACTGACAAGACGCCTTTGCTCCCGGAGGCCCTGAAAGCAAATAATATAAAGTTTAAAAAAAAAACACAAATGCGCAGGAATGCGCAAATACGTGTCAGGGTATTGCTGCGCATTTGTGCTATTTGCTTTTTTGTATTATTTGCTTTTACATAACAAATCTTTTGGGAAATAAATAATAAATTAAATTATTTTTAGAGATGATTTTTTTAAATAGTAATGCTTGATATTCGAAAACCAAGGAGCATGGAACCGTTCACTTTTACTACCGGTTTTTTTTTTTTTTTTTTTTTTGTCCATTAAAAAAAAAAATCTTTTATATAAAACCAGTATTTTGATTCCAATTTAAACTTCCTTTTTGAAATACAGAAAAAGCAGTTTAAAAGCGTAAGTGTTTTATCTTAAATGCAAAACAAATCCAAAAGAGGAAGTAAAATTAAAATTTGTCAAAAAATATATTTTATAAAATTAATGAGAGCAGTCTAAAAGTGTGATTCTAACAACAAAACAAAGGAAATTACATCCGCATCATAAAATAAAATTTAAATATTTAATGAAATATATTATGTCTTGACTGAACATGTGAACAATTAAGAGCCAATATTTTGAAAATCGAACAAAAAAGGGAAATTTTGGCAGTGACCATTTTTGATTTTCCTAATTTTTTTCTGTGTCAAAGTAGGTCATGAGAAATAAACATTCTGAAGTTTGTAGCCCCCCCCCCCCAAATTTTTGTTCGCTCGGTAAAAATTCCCAAAATTTGATGTTATTCAGCGCTTTTTTGGTAAAACGGCTGAAAGACGCATTTCAGTGCGCTGTAGTTTTTTACAGAAACGCCACCAAATGGTTATGTTTACATTTATTGATTGTACAGTGTGTAGTTATGAGGACTCCATAGTTATTTGGGTTGGGGTGTGTTGCTTTCTTTAGTTAAAAGGCCGCAAAGTATGGTTTTTAGACCATTTTCGCTCGACTTTGAGCTGCGTTATTTCCCCCCTAAAAGCAACCCCCCGAAATTTTTTTGACATGTACTGAAAATTTATACTATGAAGAGAATATGTGGTACAAAAATTGTTTAATATCTCATTGCTTTGAAGAGAAAAAGACTTAGACATTTTTCAAATTTTCAAAATTTGCGGTTTTTTGAACGCATGTAACTCAAAACAGCAACTCTAGAAAAAAAAAGCTTTTATGGATTATGGAACCTACAGATGTGTAGAATAACGTAAAAAAGAAAGTTGCGTGGGGTCTCGTCTCTTTTTCAAGAAAATAATTTTTTTTGTAGCTCATTTTAATGCTTTTTTCTCATAGTAAAATGTGTCCATCAAGTAGGTCAGATCTGCTGAAACTCTAAGTATATAGTAATGATATATTTAAATTTGTATAGGGAAAGAGAAAAAGACTAAAAACAAATTAATTTTGTCTAAATTTTTTATAATTTTTAGTTTTTTAATTGCAATTAACTCAAAAAACGTGAAATCCTGAGACTATTATTGAATGCACATATTACTAGCTTTGAAATATTGGAAAAAATAAATTCGGTGAGGTATCTTCAGATGTATTCTAGTGGGAGGTCATAGTGACCTTCAGAAAAATTTTGCTGACGATTCGGCAAATTTGGAAACTATTGCAACATTGAGATTTTTTAATGATACATTTTTCTCACTTGTGCTTGATCGTATTCGGTAAAAATTTAAGTTCCAGTGCCCATGAGTATCTTATACTTCTCAAGAAGATGTTCTTAATTTGTCAAAGGAATTTCCAATTTTTTCCGAATGATAAAATACGATCAAGCCCACATGTAAAAAAAAAAATAAATAGAAAATTTCTATGTTGCAGTATTGTTTCTAAAGTTGCTGAATCTTCAGAAGAATTTTCCGAAAATGAAATTTTTCTGGAGGTCACAGTGACCTCCTTTGACTTCCCATTGGGGAGCCTGAAAATACCTCACAGTATTTACTTTTTCGAATATTTCCAGTCATTGCCAGCTAGTAATATGTAAATTCAATAATTCCCTCAGTAACGATTTATCGTTTTTTGATATAATTGCAATAAGAAGCTAAAAGTTCTAAAAATTCAGATACAATTAAGTGCTGTGATTTTTTATTTCACAATTACTATACACTCAAAAATTATTATACACACATACATAAATTAATATTATCTATTTTAAGTTTTAGCTGATCTGACCTACATACTGGACACATTTTACTACGGGAGAACGCATTAAAATCTGCTACATTTTTTTTTCTGTAAAACTAGAAGAGACCCCTGGCCGCTTTATTTTGTACGTCGTTTTACACATATGTAGGTATCATATAATATAAAAAACTAATCATAACATGTTAAAAAATAAATAAATAGAAAAGTTCAATGTTGCAGAATTGTTTCCAACTTTGCCGAATCATCAGCAAAATTTTTCGATCATGAAATTTTTCGAGAGGTCACTGTGACCTCCCACTAGAATACATCTGAAGATACTTTCCCGAATTTACTTTTTCCAATATTTCAAAGCTAGTAATATGTGCATTAGGGTGATTCAAAAAAAATTTTTTTTGAATTTCTCTGGTCTTACCCCGCAGTTTTTTTACACTATTCATGAATGTGATGTATGTAAAATTTTAGCTCAAATGAATAATATTTAGAGGTCGCTCAACGCGATTGAATTCTGTTGAAAATTAGCAATTTCGAGAGTTGGAGTATATAGCTTCATTACCCCAAATAATATTATTCTTCATATAAAATGGAATAACTTAAAACGTTAGTTTACTTTACTAAGTAATTAGTCAATGAAATAATAGCTCAAAGTGAGTTGTAACGATTACCCCCCTCCCCCCCGCTCCAAAGCTGCATTATCTCTTACCCGAGTTTGGGTAGAAAATGCAGCTGCAAGCTCGTGCTGTGGTTTCTGTTTTCTTTTCGGTTGTTTGAGGTGTATGAGTTTATTTGGCTAAAACACCTAGCATCCACTCTAGACAGGGCCCAGTATAAGTGACAGAAAGCCACTTTGATAGTAGCTGCTACAGTTCAAAGTATGGGACAAAATGGGGAGGATTTGACAACGTCCATAAAACGGTAAATGCAAACTATTCGCTCTGAATTGGCCGTTAACTCACAAAAGTCGTTTAAATCTAGGACTTCCTTTGATAGTTCACTGGAACGAAACACTTATGCAAAATATATTGGAAAATAAAGGATGATCGGCGTGTTTCGTACCAGTATTGGTATCAGGACCACAAGCATTGATGATTTACTTCTGGGTTCTAGTAAGTTAGTCAGACATTGGAATTGCTAAGGAAAATGCTGCTATAGGATAACCAGTTAGATAAATGGGAACTTACTGAGCTTGTACGTGGTATCTGTTTCAATACGACATGCATTGCCGGTACTAAAGTTGGAGCATGTTTGAACTTGGAAAAAAAAAAAACTAGGGAAGCAACTTTTATATTGTGCTTTCCGCCATTATATTTTAGACATTGTGTTTTCTGTGGTATTACAACCGAAATCTATTCTACTCTTGGTCTCTCGGTATTTTAACCGATAAACCAAGAAATAGGTAGAATTGGGGTATTTGATTGCGTGCAATGTCAGATGTTCACGCAATTGCGTGGAACCATCCACTGCCATTGGATCTACAATACTGCTTTTTAAGCGGTTTTAGCAATCATAGTCCAGAATAAAACATTCTAATTTTAAACCTGGAGTGAGGAACGATGAGGTTGAGGAGTTGGTAGCACATTCAGAGCAACGTGCAACTAGTAATGGAAGTTGCGCAAAGTTAACTTCTGATGACCCATGTAAAAGAAGTGTCCAAGGAAGATACTAGAGCTTAGTGCGATTTTCTTGAGCAGAGCACCTTCTCTTGGTGTATGTTTTCGTGTCCCAGGAGTGGTTCCTCGTGTTATATCTGTGTTAAAGATTCTTTATGGCTTCAAGTTATGGATATTTCCCAACCAGTTCAAACTTGCAGCTGGACAAACAAAAGGTATTCGTAACATATGAATGTGATTTCTTTCACATTCTTATCATTAATGGGAAAGAATATCTAAGAGCTGGGTTCCCAGCAACCCTTTTTGTGCAAGCACTAAGAAATGATTTGGAATATTTTTAGCGTCCTTATTCATGTAAGGAAGAAACTCAAAATATATCAGCTGTTTGATCCTGAGCATTCGAATCTTTAAGATAGCTACCAACAAGGCTTTATACTACCAAAGAAACTGAGGATTGTAAATGACAATACGGAGCGTGGCATGGCCCTTATTGAAGCATCTGTTAAGACTATCACTAACGACGAAAAACAAAGACAGTGTCTTCTTCAAGTGGTACAGGAACACAGAAAAGGTTTCAAAGTTGCAAAAAGTAACCTTAAAAAGTATTGCAAGAGTTAATGAGCGAATTACTATATATTTAATGTATTTAAATTTGTTTTTTATATTTTTCCGTATTTGATTAGTTTTCATTCTTTTCTGCATTTCATTGGTTTTTCAGATATATAGTTCATTTTGTGATTGCACGCTTTTTTTCTTCGGAGATATAAAAAATTAATAAAGTAACTTTATTATTATTACTAGCGGTACCCGCACGGCTTTGCCCGTGGTATAAAATTAAAAGTTCATTTGTAAAGTAATTGATATAGCAGAAAAAATGCTCTATTTTAGTTGTAATTCAACTATAATTCCTTCAAAGTATGATATAAAGATCAGATATAGACCCCACACTACTTAATTTTACGTGTAAATTTCTTAGTAGATGCCTTAAGTGCTAAAATAGTGCTTGGAGTGAGCAAGATAACAGTTCAAACATTTATATCCCTAGTTTGCTACGAAACAATGCAAAAAAATCTGGTATGGACCCCACACTACTTCCTTTTACGTGTAAATTTCTTAGTAGTTGCCTTAAGTGTTAAAAAAAGTGCTTGGAGTGAGCAAGGTAACAATTCAAATATTTACTCCCTTAATCTACCACGAAACAATGCAAAAAATATTTTACAATGGTTATTTTTCTAAATATTGCTGATTTTAATATCATTTAGTGAATTTTTCGCAAAATATCGCCAATAGCGCCAAGTTGAACCCAAATTCAAAAAATAATTTTTTCGCCAAATTTGTCGCCAACTTGGCGATATGTTGCCAAGTTGGCGTCAAACACTTGGCGACCAAAAGCTTGGCGACATGTCGCCAAGTGGTGGCGCTAATTCATATCACTTGAGCCTGTATTGAAATTAACATTGATTTACCCCAAAAAAGGGGTAAAAGACCCCTTTAGGAACATTCGAATGCAATCACAAGGGGAGGTGCATAACTAGACCCCCCTCAGAGCCTACATACCAAGCTAGAAGTTTCTACGGCATATAGTTTTTGAGTTATGCGAGCCACATACGCACATACATCCGCACATACGTACATACAGACGTCACGAGAAAACTTGTCGTAATTTACTCGGGGGTGGTCGAAATTGATTTTTCGGCTGTTTGTATGTTGTTAGGTACATATGCACGTGCTGACAGGTCGAAAAAACTACGCGACATTCACTCAGGGGTGAGCAAAGTCAAAATTTAGACCGAAATTTGAGTGAAATTTTTTTCGTGATCACAATACTTCCTTTACTACGTAAAAGGATACTACGTAAAGGATACTAAGTAAAAATGTTTTACAATGATTAATCTCCTAAATATCGTCGATTTTAACATCATTCAGTGGATTTTTCGCAAAATATCGCCAACAGCGCCAAATTGAACCTAAATGAAAAAACATTTTTTTTCTCGCCAAATTGGCGTCAAGCACTTGGCGATCAAAAGCTTGGCGATTTTTCGCCAAGTGGTCGCGCCAATTCATATCATTTTGTTAACCAATTCATATCACCTTGCATTGAAAACAGATTTACCCGATAAATGGGGTAAAACACCCCCTTGGAACATTCGAATGCAACCCCAAGGCAGATGCACAAAAATAAGCCAAAAGAGAAAATAAGAACAATTTTGTTGATAACAGAAACCAACAGAAATCTTACCAAAGTTTAAAAGAAGAAGAAAGTTTTCTTTCCTAGCCTTAAAAACAAAACAATACATTTTCCGAAATGAAACACTTTAAAAAGAACGATGCAATATCGCAATTGATACGATATTTGGTTAATCTGTGCTTTTAGGTACCCTTTTCTCGCTAAATGGGCGATAGGCGCGCCAAGCGTGGTAACCCTGGCTATTTTGCGTAGTTGACTTTTTGAAACGCCAAGCAGGGTCCCAAAGCATCTTCACCGGGAAAAGGACAGGTTGCCAGAGAATTGGAACAAAAAAATACTACGCCTCCTCTAAAAAAAATATTACAAAATACTACTGTTTCCAAACGTTGCCAAAATCAATATTGCTGAAATGCGAAATCTATGAAAATGAAAAAAAAAAAAAAAATCTGCCAAATCTTTTAATTAAGTCATTAGTATATTGGAAACAGGGTTGCCAGAAAAATACTACGCTCCTTATTTGGGCCGAAAAAATACTACCGTAGAATCAAAAATACTACGTCTGGCAACGCTGGAAAAAGAACGAAACAAAAATAAGTATGAACACGTAACCATAGTAACAACATGAATAGTTGATTTCCGTTGATAAAATAATTCATTTTATCTGTCTTTTCAAACAAATTTTATTCGAGAGCTCAACCATTTTAGAATCGTTTGGCTTGCTTTACTGAAGGTAAGCCTTGAATTCCGGGATTCTAAAAACAATTGTTACAGCTCTCCTGGTGATCGTAGAAACTTCGAAAAAACTTCATTTTGTGCAGAAAATTTCAAGCTTTCGAATGACATAAGACTTGAAAATGTGTATGAAATATTTCTTCCCTATTTTATCGAATTTCCGCTAAGAATTCGAATAGAAAAAGAACGAAATGGAATTTTCGAAAAATCGCTTCGAGGTGCAAAACTACATGCTACAAACTAATTTTGTGCCAAGTGGCATGAAAATCGACCGAACGGTTTTGGCGCTACGCGCGTAACAGACAGAAGGACAGACAGACCCACCTTCAGCTTTATTATTAGTAGAGATTATTTACGTTCGCATTTGTACCACTATCACAAAATTTGAAGTACTCCTAAATGTAAATATAGTTTACTAAAATTTTGGGCGAATAATTCAGTGTATATAAAGGGCCTAAATAAGACGGTAAGTCGAATAAAAATACAAAGGCTACTTTTGTCTATAGATATCATTTACGATCACGTTTTTGTCAATATCACGAAATTTCAAGGCGTTTGAGTGACCTCTAAACATTAATATATTTTGCAAACATTTTTCACATATAATCAGTGTATATAGTGGCACAAAATAATAGGGTAAGACGCACAAAAATACAAAGACTACTTTTTTCTATAGATATCATTTACGATCACGTTTTTGTCAATATCACGAAATTTCAAGGCGTTTGAGCGACCTCTAAATATTAATATATTTCGCCAAAATTTTGCACAAATAATCAGTGTATACAGGGTGTCCACTCCAATCGTGGACCAATAGCTAATTTCTAAACCGTTAGAGATAAGCATATAGTTTATTTAGGAAAAAATCTCAAAATTATGAAAGGAATTTTGGGTCTATTCAATGTTTTTCAAAAAATCAAATTTTGAAAGAGTTACGAAATTTAAATTTTTATACAGCCCCCCAGTCTTATCAATCATATTTAGTAAAGCATTCTTGACACTGTAACGTTTAAAACTAAAAAAAAATCACTCTTCTACCACAAAAATTGACCGAGTTATGACGTTTTGAAAAATCAAGATTTTGCATTGTTTCATGACGTCATCGACCGAGAGATCGTTTAAGGGACCGTATGCGAAATCCTTCAAAATCTTGATTTTTCAAAACGTCATAACTCGGTCAATTTTTGTGATAGAAGAGTGATTTTTTTTAGTTTTAAACGTTGCAGTGTCAAGAATGTTTTAGTAAATATGATTGATAGGACTGGGGGGCTGTATAAAAATTTAAATTTCGTAACTCTTTCAAAATTTGATTTTTTGAAAAACATTGAATAGACCCAAAATTCCTTTCATAATTTGGAGATTTTTTCCTAAATAAACTATATGCTTATCTCTAACGGTTTAGAAATTAGCTATTGGTCCACGATTGGAGTGGAAACCCTGTATAGTGGGCACAAATAAGAGGGTAAGATGCACAAAATACAAAGTTATTTTGTTCCATAATTTCTGAATCACCCTAATGTGCATTCAATAATGTCTCAGGATTTCATTTTTTTGAGTTAATTGCAATTTAAAAAAATAAAAATTATAAAAAAAAATTTTAAAA
>JAXGGA010023900.1:0-12825 GCA_038373865.1 Uloborus plumipes
AGTGTTAAATGGACAGGGAAAATAATAAAAAAATATTATGTAAAAAATAACTTTTTTATTAAGGAAAGAAAATTCGTCCCTTAAAAGTTACGATAGACCACAAAGGGTACATACTTTTTTTATTAAATTTTTTTCTGCCTACGATATAATATTTAAAAAGACCATTTTATAAGAAATAAAATCCTCAATTAGCATAAACTGAGAGGCTGGGAATAACTTTGAAAACTTAGCTTTATTCTTGAGATTGTGAACGATGTCACTTTTGATAAAGATGACAGTAAAACTGCTACAGAACACACTTTACAATGGTTATGTGCTGCAATCTGTTAATAACGAATTGAAACAATACCAAGGTACTAATTGAGCACTATTATTTGGTTGAACTGTTCATTTTGGGAAAATTCAGACCGTTTTTTGAACCGTCCCTAAAAAGGGACGATAGGCATTAATGGGTTAAATTTTTTCTCAAATATTTTACGTTTTATGTGTTAGTACTATTTTCAATGGAGATCATTTCCCTGAATATAATTGAAGGGAACAATGAATCTTATAAAAAGTAAGATTCCGCATTTTTACTTTTTCGCTCTGGACTTGAATTTCGTAACTCTGAATCTTTTTTTTATATACTTTACAATTGGAAGTAATCACGTAGAACTAACGGTTGTGAAAATAGAAATCCTGATGATTAAACTGGAACACGATGTTTGTGTAGTACTTGATGGTACGAGGTTACATAGAGGTACTACCGATAAGTTTAAGCCCAGTTGTTGAGTATGAGTGTCCTCACAAAACACTTCAGAAATAAATCTCATCACATAGAATTAAAAACTAAAATTAATAAAAAACAACTGTGAACTTATGAGCTATTATCAAAGTCATCTAATGCAATATCATTAACTTAATCTGATAGCTGCAGGAATTAAACATTACGGCATCAATTGTTTATAGACAACAGATAGAAACCGTATAAAAAACCGATTGGTTTATACACTTAAAATCTTAAATACAGAATAAATGCATTAAAAATAGCGTATGTATGAAGTACTGAATGAATGGGAAGTCAAACATTTCAAAGCGACAAAACTGTTTAGTAAAAATTGTTTCAGTTCAAGGGCATGTGGAAAAAAATACATTGCTTTCAGTGCGTAAACAAAACAATTATAAAAAAAACGTATTAAAATGTACATAAAATCTTTATCATAGCCTAATTGTGTAAGAAAGCAAAGCATAAAAATTAAAGTAAATGCATTGAAATATGATAAAAAAGAACTAAAAGGTCACATACTGACTTCGAATGCATTGTCCAACACAAGTCATAATACAGCGCTAACAAACACGGTACCATTCGTCTTACATGTGTTTACAGAATAAGAAAAAACTGACTTCACTTCTTCTTGTGAAGTCGATACGTTGAGTATGGAAGCTTGAAGGGGGGCCTCAACGGCGCAGTGGGTCTGCCCGTCAGTTTGTAATCTCAAGAGGCGCGGGTTCGATTCCCGAGTTAGAAGGCACTCCTGAAGAAATGGATGCATAAAAAAAATTATGAATTTATTATCTTGCTTAATGTGTTGCTTATTATATTTGGTTATCGCAAAGCAGCGATTTTCTGTGATTCAACAATACTAATGCACCCAAAAGTTGGGCTAAATGTCCATATATGTGTGTGTGAAAAATATTAGCTAGACAAAAATCGCAACTAGCAATAACACCTCTCACACCAATATCTCAACACCTTCCAAATTTGGCCTAATTCACTACTTTGTTAAGTAACATTCTTCTTCTGGTCTCTCAATTACCATTAAAAAATATGTATTTCTTAGAATAATTTGAAATCCACAACATTTTCTTCATCAGTTGATAACCAAAGCACTTGGTTTTTAATAATTATTAATGCACCAAATAAATACATCGATTATGAGGAGTTTTTGTAATTTACTGTTATCGCTTTATGAAAAATTCGTACAAATATTTAACATGTAGTGCAGTTCAATAGTCTTTCATAAGCCTCACAGTCATGACCTTTTTGCGCTCTTATATCTTGTGCTCTAAACAAGCTGAGCACGAAGTATCCCTAATAATCTATTGATAAACCTCAGCTTTATGAGGTTACCGAACCACTATGAAATAATGTAAAGAATATATATTTTTATGAAATATGTGATAAACTGCCATGTAAATTTAAAACTAAACAAACTAAGAGCAACCACTAGCATCTTTATTTTCGACTTCTATGATTCAAATTTTTGACCTCCGTAGATTTATATTAGAAACTTCTTTTTGTCTACCGAATATCATGGTTTTGATTCTCGCCAGGGTCCTGGGTATTATTTCATTTATTTTTGCTGTAAATATTTATTTTGATGCCATGTCTGTAAATAAATAAGTTTCCTCTTGAGGAAACTACACCTAGTCATTATGTATAATTCAACTTCGCAGAGATGGCCTATGACTCCTCCTTTTTTCAGGATTGTCCATTTTTAGAAAGGTGTGATACGCAGATGGAAATTGAGGAATGGGATTCACAACTGATGGGGGAATTTGAATGGGTAGAAATGCTACCTATTTTAAGGAATGGACTCTTTTTCTCATTTGATTGACACCTGCCATCTCGTTGCGGTTGAATTATAGTGTTGGTTGACTATGGATGAGTCAGGACTAACACAATATTAACCAAATATGAAGAACCACTTGAGTAATTATAATTTTAGCGTCGTTCAATATCACAGGGGTAGTAAAAGTCAAGAACTACTGCAAAAAAAATTCTATGAAGCAGAAAAATCTTAGCCTCCTACTTGCCGAGGAAAACTGCCGAGATGCGCTCCCAAGTGCCACCGTTTTTCAGACATGCGCGAATAGTTATACGGTGTATTGGAGGAAAAAAAAAAGAGGTGCATTTTGCAATGAAAACCTTTTTACTTTCACAGGAAAAAAATGAAAAAAAAAGAACCAAAATTCAAAAATTGAATGTTTATAATAACAGTGCAATGAAACAGATATTAGAACTTATCTGCTGTGTGAAATTTCCTAGACAATGTTGAACACATAAACCTACATCACATTCATTGCATTCCCAGGTAGCACAAATAACCTTGAAACGTTTTATAAACGTTTTTAAGCGGTTGTTACAACGTTAAAAACCATTTTACAACCTTTAAAAAACGAAGTGTGCTACTTGGGTTGATAGCGGGTTCTGCTTTTGAGCAAACAATACATTTTCTCGATGCATTTTTAAATTTTTCATATCCAGTCATATCCAGTGTCGGGCGTCTTTCAGAGAATAGTCGCAATCAGAATCTTCTTCATCTGACCTATTATCATATTTCGACTTTTATGATCCTGAAAATGACGGAAAATAGTCATCAAAATCACTCTCATAACTGTCAGACATTTTCGTTAAAAGATCTTCTATTTCACACAATAAACGAAACGAACTTGTACTTCCGACAAGCGTATATATACGCCAGCGGCAGAGAACACATCGGTAGAACTGGTCGTATATATACGCCAGGGGCAGTTAAAGGGTTAAATAAGTTACTATGGTGAGTAAAAAGAATGTACTTTTAACATTTAATGTATGTTGGGAAACTAAGGAATTTTTTATTTAGGTTTTTAATCTAAAAAAAGCCAACATCTTAACTAGATTGTTCTACACAATTCAAAACTGTCATGAAATGCGTTAATTTTGAAATATCTATAGGACCAATGCGTTGTTAAGTCCCACAGGATTGGGTCCATGGTACTCAAAGACATGATATACAAAACTATAAATAGTGTGCGTCGAAAATATCAACTACAAAAGTGGCTATAATATCTCAGAGAATACATTTTTTAATACCAAAAACTAGAGAAAGATTACAGAATTCCGTGGTACAAAAAAAAGTCAAAATTTTAAATAATCTTTATTAAAAAAATTAAAAAAAAAGGTTTTTAATTAAGAGCAAAAGTTTAAATAACACACTTGCAGCACTTTGTAATTCGTCAAAGTAATTTATCGGAGCGAAAATTGCGAAAAAGTTCTTTTTTGAATATTTGCGAGATAAATGAATTCTGGAAATACGATGGTGAATTCTAAATTAAAGATCCCAGTCGTATAATCGGAAACGACATCGATCACAAAAAATAATAAAAATGAAATCGATTTTGTTTCAGAGATGGCTCAGGAAAAGTTAAGTTTGAAATAGATTTTAGTACCGCGGCAAAGTTTCATTAAGAGAAAAAAAAGTGAAAACAAGAAAGAGGCTTGTATGTTTTTTTAATTTAAGTACAAAGTTATTGAACAAAGAAAGAAAAAGTTTATGTTTTTCTGTTTCATAAAATCTTTATAATTTGTAAGAAAAGCAGTCGAAAACTTTGTACAATTGATGAAGTTAAAAATGCAAGACAACGTGTCTACAAGTACAAATAAAAGGTTAAAAAAGAGTTTGAAAACTCTAGCAGATAGCTAATTCGGGGCTATTATGAATGAAGCCCCATCATCAGTGCAAAAAGATGATGGTTCACTGACACCAGTCAAGTGAACGAGGAATGCGAGAAATGTGAGGGTAAATAAACAGAACAGGAAGAGTAGGTACGCATAAACTATTACGTCAAGGGCAATCTTTATAATGTTGAATTTCGTTGTTTGTAATTTAATTTATAAATAAAGCTTGATTTTTTTAAAATTTGGGAACTATTCATATTCTAATGTCCTGTGTAGTTTTTTTAAAATGAGAAAGTAAAACAAAAACAAAAAATCCATTTTGTAACTATTTAATGATAATGTAAATAATATTCTTATTCGTTAATATTTGGATCTATTTAATTTTTTTAATTTAAAGGAGCAATTATTTCATTATTTGAATAACTTACCAGTTGTCTTATCACATATATTTCAATAATTACACTATCACGTAGTTTTTTTGTTTCATTAGATTTTTCTTCGTAATATTTGAAAAGCTTTTAATTCAAGTGCATCACAAAATTTTTTGACCCGCAGTGCCGTACTAAGCACGAAGGTGGTATCTAGTATTTTTTACAAACTTGAATTAGCACCACCAGGTGTCTTTGTGGGACGTATTGTACTTCAATACAATATTATATGGTCATTTGAGAACGCGTAATGTTTTTTTCAAAAAATCGGAAAAATTATCATCTGAATCCAATACATGGTAATGCAAAAGTTTTTAAAGTTTTGCATTACCGGTGCTCTCTTTTGCCTTATATTGGTACACACCCACACGCTGCGTTCCACGAAAATGTATTGAATAGATGTGTTAAGCGCAAAAGTGGTATCTGCAGTCGAGCTCAAACTGAGATAAAACTCTTTAACCCTCCTCTACTACGGTGATTTAAGATCACACAATACACTACTGTTGGGTCGGATCCTACATACTCTTTTTTGAGCCTTTTTTTTAACATAAAAAACTATTTATCTTTTGGAAATTGGATACTAATGTAAAGTAATGATACTATAAGATGTAAAAATGAATTAGACCGAATTTTAAATTTGATTTGGGTCGGATACGACCCACCGTAGTAGAGGAAGGTTAATCTTACTTAGAGCTCGACTGCAGATACCACTTTTGCACTTAGCACGGCAGCGCAGCTGTTCAATAAATACATTTTCATCGAACGCAGCGTATGGGTGTGTACCAATGTGATACAAAAGAGAGGAACTCATATCTAGATAACTTCTGTTAAAAAAACGAACATCAGCTATATGTAGAAGTTCATTAATCTGGGATTTTAACAAATGTGTTTTGCAATAATTTTAGTCAATTTTTAAGCATTAGAGGGGGTGTGATAATGCCGCTAAGAAGTCTCACTGAAGAAGTACCAGCGCGTTGGTGTGAGGCGCGTGGCAGATTAATTAATATGTAGGCAGAGTATTTTTGAATTGGAAAGATTTTTTTTATCTTTCACTTTCTGCTCAAATCTGTTTAAATTAAATCAGAAACATTCAGGGGGACAATTCCACTGTTTTGGACGTAAAACAGTCAAATTTTAAACATTTTTTATATTGTTTGTAATCAAGGAATCCGCACCAAAATTTAGGATAGCGGAAATAAAAATATATATATATACAAAATAAAAAATAATAATTTTTATCGAATTAAATGGTAATTATGTCTGTTTAAACTTTGATTGGTACGTCATTTACAGTAGAATTTGCCAGTTGATGATGAAGCAGAAAAAAATGGAAAGAAAAAAAAGTCGCCAAACTCTATATTGGTGTCCCTAATGGCTGAGAGGTCAAACGCACTTGCCAGAGCAGCTTCCTCCGTCTTAGTTCTACTTTTATTTTCAAGAAATGTAGTCTACGTTTGGAAAGTAGTTTTTAAATTTAGCCTTTTGTTTCCAAACATTTCCTGGGGATGCTTTATAATAACTGTTTCGAATAATCTAGTGCTGGTTAACCTTGTAGACTATTTTTGGGGTTTTTAAACCTGTGTCAAAGAATGCTGAAAAAAAATATGGTACCGGAGGAGGGTTAAAGTCAATATCATCTTGATGTTGATTTACTGCATGTTCTAGTTTTAGAATAAGAAAGCAATAAGATTAGAGCAGAGCGTGGAAGTCTTTTCTTTTTTAAAAATTATTTTGGTTCGTAAGGAAAAGTTAAAATTAGCGTCATAACACGTATGCAAAACGTAAACCTTCTATAACTCACACACGCAGGCTAGTTTGGTTTTTGAAATTAAAGATAGTGATAAAATCAATGAAAATTAAAATGCGTATTTCGCGGAATTGCATGTCTTTCATTTATCATTAACACTACATAATCAAACTTAACAAAATAATACTTGACTATCTTTTTTTTTCCTTTACGTTCAAATTAACCTTCCTCTACTACGGTGGGTCGTATCTGACACAAATCAATTTAAAATTCTGCCTAATTTATTTTTACATCCTATAGTATTATTACTTTACATTAGTATCCAATTTCCAAAAGATAAACAGTTTTGTATGTTAAAAAAAGGCTCAAAAAAGAGTGTGTCGGATCCGACCCAACAGTAGTGTATGTCTGATCTTATGTGTTTGTCACCGTAGTAGAGGAGGGTTAACATACACAATATTTTGCTGTTATAAAAAAGGAACTTTTAGAAGCAGTCACTCCCGAAATTAGACGTATTTTCTTAAATCAGACCTTCTTCTTTTTAATAACACGCCTTCAAGCTTCTATTCTATTCTATTCAAGAAGTCAATAAACTTCGACACACATGAGGACTGCGTACTATGCGCCTTGCCTCCACAGATAGTACAATACAGATTTTATTGAAGGAAAGAATTTGCAGCACAGGGAGGGAAGTTACACCCAGGGTTCGATTTTTATGTTAAAAAAAGGCTCAAAAAAGAGTATGTAGGATCCGACCCAACAGTAGTGTATTGTGTGATCTTAAATCACCGTAGTAGAGGAGGGTTAAAGAGTTTTATCTCAGTTTGAGCTCGACTGCAGATATCACTTTTGCGCTTAGCACATCTATTCAATACATTTTCGTGGAACGCAGCGTATGGGTGTGTACCAATATAAGGCAAAAGAGAGCACCGGTAATGCAAAACTTTAAAAACTTTTGCATTACCATGTATTGGATTCAGATGATAATTTTTCGGATTTTTTAAAACATATTACGCGTTCTCAAATGACCATATAATATTGTATTGAAGTATAATACGTCCCACAAAGACACCTGGTGGTGCTAATTCAAGTTTGTAAAAAATACTAGATACCACCTTCGTGCTTAGTACGGAACTGCGGGTCAAAAAATTTTGTGATGCACTTGAATTAAAAGCTTTTCAAATATTACGAAGAAAAATCTAATGAAACAAAAAAACTACGTGATAGTGTAATTATTGAAATATATGTGATAAGACAACTGGTAAGTTATTCAAATAATGAAATAATTGCTCCTTTAAATTAAAAAAAATAAATAGATACAAATATTAACGAATAAGAATATTATTTACATTATCATTAAATAGTTACAAAATGGATTTTTTGTTTTTGTTTTATTTTCTCATTTTAAAAAACTACACAGGACATTAGAATATGAATAGTTCCCAAATTTTAAAAAAATCAAGCTTTAATTTATAAATTAAATTACAAACAACGAAATTCAACATTATGAAGATTGCCCTTGACGTAATAGTTTCTGCGTACCTACTCTTCCTGTTCTGTTTATTTACCCTCACGTTTCTCGCATTCCTCGTTCACTTGACTGGTGTCAGTGAACCATCATCTTTTTGCACTGATGATGGGGCTTCATTCATAATAGCCCCGAAATAGCTATCTGCTAGAGTTTTCAAACTCTTTTTTAACCTTTTATTTGTACTTGTAGACACGTTGTCTTGCATTTTTAACTTCATCAATTGTACAAAGTTTTCGACTGCTTTTCTTACAAATTATAAAGATTTTATGAAACAGAAAAACATAAACTTTTTCTTTCTTTGTTCAATAACTTTGTACTTAAATTAAAAAAAACATAGAAGCCTCTTTCTTGTTTTTACTTTTTTTCTCTCTTAATGAAACTTTGCCGCGGTACTAAAATCTATTTTAAACTTAACTTTTCCAGAGCCATCTCTGAAACAAAATCGATTTCATTTCTATTATTTTTTGTGATCGATGTCGTTTCCGATTATACGACTGGGATCTTTAATTTAGAATTCACCATCGTATTTCCAGAATTCATTTATCTCGCAAATATTCAAAAAAGAACTTTTTCGCAATTTTCGCTCCGATAAATTACTTTGACGAATTACAAAGTGCTGCAAGTGTGTTATTTAAACTTTCGATCTTAATTAAAAACCTTTTTTTTTTAATTTTTTTAATAAAGATTATTTAAAATTTTGACTTTTTTTTGTACCGCGGAATTCTGTAATCTTTCTCTAGTTTTTGGTATTGAAAAAATGTATTCTCTGAGATATTATAGCCACTTTTGTAGTTGATATTTTCGACGCACACTATTTATAGTTTTGTATATCATGTCTTTGAGTACCATGGACCCAATCCTGTGGGACTTAACAACGCATTGGTCCTATAGATATTTCAAAATTAACGCATTTCATGACAGTTTTGAATTGCGTAGAACAATCTAGTTAAGATGTTGGCTTTTTTTAGGTTAAAAACCTAAATAAAAAATTCCTTAGTTTCCCAACATAAATTAAATGTTAAAAGTACATTCTTTTTACTCACCATAGTAACTTCTTTAACCCTTTAACTGCCCCTGGCGCATATATACGACCAGTTCTACCGATGTGTTCTCTGCCGCTGGCGTATATATACGCTTGTCGGAAGTACAAGTTCGTTTCGTTTATTGTGTGAAATAGCAGATCTTTTAACGAAAATGTCTGACAGTTATGAGAGTGATTTTGATGACTATTTTCCGTCATTTTCAGGATCATAAAAGTCGAAACATGATAATAGATCAGATGAAGAAGATTCTGATTGCGACTATTCTCTGAAAGACGCCCAACACTGGATATGACTGGATATGAAAAATTTAAAAATGCATCGAGAAAATGTTTGTTTGCTCAAAAGCAAAACCCGCTATCAACCCAAGTAGCACACTTCGTTTTTTAAAGGTTGTAAAATGGTTATTAACGTTGTAACAACCGTTTAAAAACGTTTATAAAACGTTTCAAGGTTATTTGTGCTACCTGGGAATGCAATGAATGTGATGTAGGTTTATGTGTTCAACATTGTCTAGGAAATTTCACACAGCAGATAAGTTCTAATATGTGTTTCATTGCACTGTTATTATAAACATTCAATTTTGAATTTCGGTTCTTTTTTTTTTTTTTTTCATTTTTTTCCTGTGAAAGTAAAAAGGTTTTTATTGCAAAATGCACCTCTTTTTTTTTCCTCCAATACACCGTATAACTACTCGCGCATGTCTGAAAAACGGTGGCACTTGGGAGCGCATCTCGGCAGTTTTCCTCGGCAAGTAAGAGGCTAAGATTTTTCTGCTTCATAGAATTTTTTTTGCGGTAATTCTTGACTTTTACTACCCCTGTGATATTGAACTACGCTAAAATTATAATTACTCAAGTGGTTCTTCATATTTGGTTAATATTGTGTTAGTCCTGACTCATCCATAGTCAACCAACACTATAATTCAACCGCAACGAGATGGCCGGTGTCAATCAAATGAGAAAACGAGTCCATTCCTTAAAATAGGTAGAATTTCTACCCATTCAAATTCCCCCGTCAATTGTGAATCCCATTCCTCAATTTTCATCTGCGTATCACCCCTTCCTAAAAATGGACAATCCTGAAAAAAAGGAGAAGTCATAGGCCATCTCTGCGAAGTTGAATTATACATAAAGACTAGGTGTAGTTTCCTCAAGAGGAAACTTCTTTATTTATTTACAGACATGACATCAAAATAAATATTTACAGCAAAAATAAATGAAATAATACCCAGGACCCTGGCGAGAATCAAAACCATGACATCCGGTAGACAAAAAGAAGCTTCTAATATAAATCTACGGAGGTCAAAAATTTGAATCATAGAAGTCGAAAATAAAGATGCTAGTAGTTGCTCTTAGTTTGTTTAGTTTTAAATTTACATGGCAGTTTATCACATGATCCGTAAAAATATATATTCTTTACATTATTTCATAGTGGTTCGGTAACCTCATAAAGCTGAGGTTTATCAATAGATTATTAGGGATACTTCGTGCTCAGCTTGTTTAGAGCACAAGATATAAGAGCGCAAAAAGGTCATGACTGTGAGGGTTATGAAAGACTATTGAACTGCACTACATGTTAAATATTTGTACGAATTTTTCATAAAGCGATAACAGTAAATTACAAAAACTCTTAATAATCGATGTATTTATTTGGTGCATTAATAATTATTAAAACCCAAGTGCTTTGGTTATTAACTGATGAAGAAAATGTTGTGGATTTCAAATTATTCTAAGAAATACATATTTTTTTAATGGTAATTGAGAGAGCAGAAGAAGAATATGTTACCTAAAGTAGTGAATTAGGTCAAATTTGGAAGGTGTTGAGATAAGAGTTATTGCTAGTTGCGATTTTTGTCTAGCTAATATTTTCCATACACACATACACTGAAGTGACAAAAGTCATGGGATACCTCTTAATATCGTGTCGGCCCTCCTTTTGCCCGGCGAAGTGCAACAACTCGACGTGGCATGGACTCAACAAGTCGTTGGAAGTCTTCTGCAGGAATATTGAGCCATGCTGTCTCGATAGACGTCCATAATTGTGAAAGCGTTGATGGGGCAGGATTTTGGGCACGAACAGACCTCTCGATGGTGTCCCATAAATGCTCAATGGGATTCATGTCGGGCGATCTAGGTGGCCAAATCATTCGTTGGAATTGTCCAGAATTTTCTTCAAACCAATTGCGAACAGTTGTGGCCCGGTGACATGGCGCATTGTCATCCATAAAAATCCCATCGTTGTTTGGGTACATGAAGTCCATGAATGGCTGCAAGTGATCTCCAAGTAGCTGCACATAAGCATTTCCAGTCAATGTTCGGTCCAGTCGCACTAGAGGACCAAGTCCATGCCATGAAAAAACAGCCCACACCATTACGGAGCCACCACCAGCTTGAACAGTGCCTTGCTGACAGTTTGGGTCCATGGCTTCGTGGGGTCTGCGCCACACTCGAACCCTACCATCGGCTCTTACCAGCTGAAATCGTGACTCATCGGACCAGGCCACGGTTTTCCATTCATCTAGGGACCAACCGATATGCTCACGTGCCCACGAGAGTCGCTGCAAGCGATGTCGTTCTGTCAGTAAAGGCACTCGAGTCGGTCTTCTGCTGGAATAGCCCAAGAAATCCAAATTTCTCCGCACAGTTCTAGCAGACACGTCCATTGTACGTCCCACATTGATTTCTACGGTGATTTGACGCAGTGTTGCTTGTCTGTTAGAATTTACGACTCTTTGCAGACGTCGCCGGTCTCGATCTTTAAGTGCAGGCGGTCGACCACTGCGCTGTCCATGGTGGGATGTTATGCCTGAAATTTCATACTCTCGGCACACTCTTGACACAGTGGATCTGGGAATGTTGAATTCTCTAACGATTTCCGAAATGGCATGACCCATGCGTCTAGCTCCAACTAACATTCCGCGTTCAAAGTCTGTTAATTCACGTCGTGCGGTCATCATCACGTTAAAACCTCTTCACATGAATAACTTGAACAGAAATGAAAGCTCTGTAAAAGCACTGCGCATTTATACCTGTTCTATGTGATGCTACTGCCATCTGAAAATTTGCATATTGCTATCCCATGACTTTTGTCACTTCAGTGTATATGGACATTTATCCCAACTTTTGGGTACATTAGTATTGTTGAATCACAGAAAATCGCTGTTTTGCGATGACCAAATATAATAAGCAAATCATTAAGCAAGATAATAAATTCATAATTTTTTAAGCATCCATTTTTTCAGGAGTGCCTCTTAACTTGTTCTTTCACATTACGATCTTCAAGGATTTCCAATGAACTGCTCAATAGCGGAATAAACAATAACGCCCATTATTCCTATCCCTTTCCATAAGAATGTATTTCTGGTCGCTAAAATGTATTGTTGGCAGTAAGGATGAATTTCCTGGTTGAAACACTACTGCTCTGTAACATACAGATTCTCGGAAAATAACTACGACCAACATTTTATGTTTCGAGACCAAATGTAACAGTATATCTTGTATTCACATATCCGTACCTCAGAACCAGACTAACGTAAGTCCATTTTCGTCATTTTTCGGTAGAGGGGAAAAACGATTGTCGAATACATCGTTTTTCCCCTCAACTGAAAAGTTACGAAAATGGACTTACTCCAATAAGGACAATTGTGATGAATAGTT
>JAXGGA010023901.1:0-12824 GCA_038373865.1 Uloborus plumipes
CTGGCTAACAATTTGAAATCTCTAGTACAGGCAGGTGGTCTGATGTTAGTTACTACATTCATTTACTAGAAGGGGGCCGTAGTAAACTTTTATTTCCGTTAAATATTTCTTTTTTTTAATGCTTGTATGTAACACTAGAGAAAAAGATAATAATTTTTTAATTTGGTGCAAAGATAACATTGTACAACATATTTTTTCCACAGCATGCAATTTTGGCAAACTAAAAATATCTTTTGGGCATTTACTTTGTTTGGTACACAGGATCTATAACATAAATCATATCGCATAGGACTGTACAAACCGAAAATGATTTCCAATGAACAACTGTAGATTGCTTTGTAGAATTTGCAATGAAAATAACATACTAATTTTTCTAAACTAACTAGAACCAATTTTGCTGTGAGTCAAACAGCAGTAAGCAGTGGGAAGGGGGGGGGGGAGAATGGGGTTAAATTTTGACAGATATATGTTTTATGGATTTAAGAATGTTTTCCATGTAACTTTAAAACATGTATACTTGTCATTGAAAACTCATGCTAAAACATGTTGTTCTTCACAAAATTACAGTCAAAGCAATAGTAATAATTCGTAATATACATAAGATATGCTTAAAACTCAAACAAGGTATGTACAGGCACTCAACCACAGGAAATGCAGAAATTATATTAATTTATAATAAAGAGATTTTGCTTTAATTTGGTGCTGCCAAATATACTTCATATATAATAGGGAAGTTTCAGTCTATTAAATTTTAATACTTTGACTGTAAGATATTGTTAAGAGACTTACAAAACAAAAATTCACTATCGGCAAATTTTAAAACACGATAGCTTTTTAATGAATTCTATAAAAATCCATGCGCAAAAAGTGAGCCTTGAAAATGAAACCACCGACGATGACTGTATTTTTAAGTCGTTCACACACAAAATTGTATTGCAACTATGCAAGCTTTTCATTGCAGTTTTTTATTTTCCTCTCATTTTCAATCAGTTTAGGTCTATTAATTCATTATGGATGTTAGATCCGTCAACGGGCAATCTAATAACCTAGCACGGGTGTCAGAGATGATGGTTTTAAACATTTTGCAGCAAAAACCATATTTATATTTTTAGAGAGGCAATACTTGGTGACATTAACCTATTACCAGCAGTACCGGGGAACAGCAATGTGAAAGCGTGGAAAACTAGCTGTAGCTTGTGCTGATACACAAAGTTTCTCGCCCCTAGCTTGGTGCTCAAGGTCGAAGAGCAGAAAATCCACCAGCCATATGACGTCACCGTCACTTAAACTTTAAAAATTATTATAGAAAAAAACTTGTTGTAGCGGAATTTTTTTTCTCAACGATGATGTTTATGTGTGCTGCTCTATCGTATAAAAATAAAATTAAAAAATCTAAAGCTTCCCTATTATAGTAAAATTAACCAGGCAGCATTCGAAGGATACACAGATCCTAATCACACTACGCTGCCAGCTTAGGTTTCTCTACTAGAAGTTCTCATTATTCAACATATATATATACAAAAAAAGTCCAACAGCTATTCAGAAAACTAAGCATAATGCATCCATAAAAGAAGGGGGGATGAACAGAAAAGGGATGGAGAATTTTCAAAAGAAGAAATCATTTTATTGTTTCTCAAAGCAAGTAGAAAAGACTAACTCTATTCAGAAATGCTTAAGGGGACCGGGGGTAAGCCCTATATCCGAAAGGTAAAATTCACCAACTTTATGTATATTTTTATCAGAAATGGTGAAAGATACGGCTAAGAAATTTTCATACATGTTAGAATAACATGCTTTATATACTTTAACACGTCCTTTTCTAAGTGGAAATAAAAATAGATATTTAATATTTTACTCAAAACTACTTTTAAATTAGCATTTTTGATGATTTTCGACTCCATAAAATAAATATTTATCAATATATCGTCAAATCCTTGTGTTAAAATGTAAACAACTGCACAATATAGGCACTATTAAAAAATTGGCCTTGTAAGATTGAGATATTGCGAAGAAGGAACATGAACATGAAAAACTCATGCTTCAAGAAAAACATATTTAAAGATTTCATTCATGTGATGAACACAGTGAATGCTTTTTGAAAGAACAAAAGTTCTAATGCTTCTGTTTTTTGACAACCAAGTGAGAAATATGGTTGGAAAGAAAAGAGTTTATACTTTTTTAATGATATAAAAAAACTAAAAATCAAATTTGTGGTTGAAATTGCCTTAACTGGTCCCCTTAAAAATATCATTCCCAGGTAATGCCCAGTAATTACCCAGGCTAATACCTATTAATATCCATATACATAAAAAATGGTAACATGTCCAATAAATGAATACTTAAGATTCAATAGAGCAGTGGTATCCTTGTACTAATTTCCTTGATCATCGACATTACAATAATTCAATTTTGATTTCATTGTGCAAAGAACTGCGATGTTCTTATGGAAACATTTTGTTAGAAAACTGGGGTAGCAGCCTTAGAAACTATAAAAAAGGGTATGAGTGCAAACAATGCAAAGTTATCCCCAAGATCTTTAAGGGGGAAGGGGAAAGAATTATCTGTATTAAATAAATAAATAAAAGATCTTTATCATACATACATTGCACAAAATTCATGCAAAGAAAGATTACAATTTAAAAAAAAATTAAACCAGAAGTAAATTTGAGTAACTTTTTAATGGCCTGTAGAAACCTTGTAGAGTAACTAAATCATGAGAATCTTATAACACTGCAAATTACAGAAAGCATGGGTCATCCATTTGAAGAAATGGCTAAAAATATGAAGCAAAGATTCATTGTTAATAATGGCGAATTTAGGCATTGTAATGTACAAGACAGTTAAAAATTATTTTGCTTTTGTTGGGCGCATAAGTAGCACAGTGGACGAAAGTATGGATGTGGGGTGGCCACAATCCTGTACATGCGCAACATCTTCGAATTCTGCATAGTCACAACTTTAACTGCTGCATAGTTCAGTAGGAATATACACAATGCATAGAAACAACTTTGGCATCACCACTTTAGTGACTGCAGGTATTTGACTTTTGACTGTAAAAGTTCCCTGATTTCTTTGACAGAAGTCTGATAACTGTTATTTACTTTAGTAAGCACTTGATGCACAACATCTTCTTCAGTCTAGGGGGAGAAAAAGCAGAAAATTAGAAATTAAAAGATAATGAGTTAAACAGCAAGGTGGCATGAGTTATTCAACATGAAACCAACAAGGCACTCAACGTGACCATCTCAGAATTTACTGAAACTTCCAGAAACCTTACTTTTAGGCAAAAAATAATACATCATTCAAAAAAACTATAATTCGGGGCTAACGCAAAGCTGACTTTTCAAATTTTCTAAAACACATATTTTTGACCTGCAGGCAGTGCTTTAAAATGTTACAACTCAAATTCTATGAGAGCCACAAAGTTTTGTTACTGAAGGGATTACCAAGGTGCATTTTGTTAAATTCAAGGAGTTCCAAGCACCTTAGAAAATGTACCCACCCTCCTCTTCTTCCACTCCATGAGTCTTTTTGCATTCAGTAAAGATATAATAAATAAGATTAACTGTAGATAGGGTGTAAAAAAATCATGTTTTTTTTTAAATGAAAAAAATCTGATTTTCTTACATCTTTTTTTTCTTCCAAAAGAGGATTTTGAAACTTTTGTTAATTAATTTATACTTATAATTAAACTTGAAATTGATATTTTTAAAATGCAAAATTATTATATTTCAAGTATTACTTCACCAAACATAGCCCTTTTTCATAACGAGGTGCAAAACGAATTTAATGCAAATATATATGACTCAAATTAACTTTAACATTGATGGCTCACTAGTAAACTATAAACACACAAAAAGGCAAGGGGAAAAAACAAATTGATTTCGAATTTTTGTAAGATGCCTTTTCATCTATAAGCTTACTTCTATTGCATTAGAAATGGGATTTATTGAAACCTCAAAAAATACATGTTTGCAGTTTCCCGCAAATTTGTGTTTTTCAACATTGTATTATTAGCTTTTAAATTATGTAAATATTGATTTTCTTCAACCTTTTAATTTTATAGTTCTTATTTGAGACAAAAATCAAAAGATAATTCAATGAAAGAAAAACAAAAGTAAATTATTTTTTTATTTCCAATAAAACTGTTCTTAAAAAAGATTTACTCTAAATGTATAGAGATGATATATTAAAATCAGATTCCTATCAATTTTTATTTGTTCAATTTCTAATAAAAGTATAGATAAAAAAAACAGTATATAAAAATATATAAATCCAGTTTATATACAGTATAATTAGGACAAAAAAAAAACTTTCATTGAATTACTATTTTTTAATGTCTTATTTTATTGCATTAGTAATTTATTGTTAAATAAGAATTCATGGTTGAAACAATATTAATCTCTAGTTTTTTTTTTTTCAATTTGTACAAATATGTACACGCTATCGCAACAGGCTTAATTTCGCAGACTTTTCTGCACATTCATTTTTTAGTGTAGGGCCTTAAAATTTCTTAATTGTTTTTATTAACCCCTTAACGCTCCCATAATTTTGAAGAAAATGGTCATAAAAGTGCCTATTTTTTTTATTCAAGAAAATTATATAAAACTGAGTGTATATACAATATTTGCATTCATTTTTAATTTTTAAGTTAATTTTTAGCTTGAAATTAAAAAATAAATATATAAACGGGAAAGCCAACATTCAGGGTTGTTATGACTGAATGTTTGTTTTCCAACAAAGAGAGAAAATAAAAAATATGTGATTGAAACATTCAAAGAGAATTTTATTGCATTTACACAAAATTTAAATAAATACTAGTAATTTTTTCTTGTGTGAGAAATTTCAAAGCATGCGATGCAAAGGCCAACACAATCAGGACAATAGTACAGAGTTACTATCTCTAAAAACCTTGCAAATAGACTACTGCAGCCATCTGGTGTACATATTGAGAAATAAAACATGATTCCGGGCATAAGAAATAGATTGTTTTATTATTTTTCACGCATTATTTTTGAACACTTCAGCCCGGAAATATCACGGGCGCGAGAAATAGAGGACGAAACTTCACCCCGTCATTTTCACGGGAGCGAGAAGGAAGGGGTTAAAAGAAGTCCTGATTATACAAGGGTGGAAAATCAAAAATCAATTTTCGGAGAAAGTAAAATTGAACTTTGGGGCAGCAATCGGTGGTTTTGAGAAGGTCTAAACACTTTTAAGAGGTTAACACACAGTCTTAAACTTTAGCTCTTATTGTTTATCTAACAAAATAGTCTCATTACTTTATTCTGATAAAAGTAGACAACAAAATCACGATTCATTTTCATTGGCAGGTCTCTTAGTGGTTGATAAGCCAAAAGTGGGGTTGGGGATGCAATTATGAATGCTAAATTATGATAATGGTACACATACTATCATAATTTAACATTCAGACTGCATTACTTGACATTCAAAATCAAAAATATGTGAGATTTAATCAAAAAAAAAAATTCTTTGTATGTTTTCCAAATTGTGTGGGGAATTACATTTTTTAAAAATTGTATGGCATTAGAAAATAAATAAGTACAAAAAAATTTCATTACTATTTTTTTATAAAATAATACTCTTACCTGTACACAATTTTCACTATTTTTCAACGACATAATGCCAAGTGATGTGCCTGTTAATACAGTGTCAAAATCATTGAGCAAATTTAGTAAACTATTGCCAGTAGTTTCCATATCACTAATTAGATTCGTTAATTCCTGAAATGTTTCAAGCTGAAAAATATTGGAACATTATTTAACTAATAAACACGAATTCCACTCTTTGTTGGAGAATAAACAAGAATCTTGACATACAGTAATAATAATGAACATCAGAACATTCCATGCCAAGCCAATTTAACTTGCATATTATATAACAAATATACCATACAAAAAGGTTATAAAAAAGCACTAATCAAGGACTATAGCAATGGAGAAGATTTAAGCTGAAAGATAATAGTTCATATTTCTCTGAAGTTGTTACATTTATTAAGCTGTAAATTATTGTCTATCTGTTTTTCTCCCTTGTTTTGAGTTCTTTTAGCCAGTATTCAAGCAAAAATATTACAATGTGCAAATGTTTTGACATTTATAATAAACTATGACTAAATCTGGTGACCATAGCTAGATAAAAATATAAAGAGTACCTACGTGCACAACTCATATTTAGCTACAGGTACGAAAATCAATACACTTTGGCAAAGCAATTCTTTAAGTAAGAGAATGACTTTCACTTTCAATCATGCCTTCGTGAAAGCAAAAAGTGAGCACTTTTCATTAATTATTTACATATTTTGAAGAAAATTAAGGTCAAAGATTGATATCAATTAACCATTATCAGGGAATGCACATATCTACAGCAAATGTATCCACCCACAGTTTGCATGTCTATATTATCTAGCTATATTGGTGACAAATATATATTATCCAAATCTAAAGGCACTAATTATATAAAAAAATAACCATAATAAATAAATAAATAATAATAATAATAATAAACAAGTCAACTAAGTCTCAGCTAACAGGGCACGGATGTTATTGATCAATTAGCTGCCAGGACAGATAGATTAGCTTCCTGCGGCATGTTGATGCATAACGTCCCCCCTCTCTAACTATTATCTTATTCTGAAGTTATATTATTTGATATAATTTAATGTTCATTAGATTTCAAGACATACCACGCAAGTGGCCCCTGGCCCGGCGTTGCACGGGCACTTTGTGCTTTGAAAGTAGTGAGGAAAATTTCAAGAAACTACTCCCCATCAAGGCGGCTAGCTAAAAGGCACCTTCGGGCCTTTTCTTTTTTCCTGCATCAAAAAATCATTAGAATTATTGTGATGTTGCACGGGCACTTCGCGCCTTCAAGATGTTGAGGAAAGTTTCAGTAAATTCAGTTAGCTCAAAGGAAAGAAGCAGACATAGATACTCAGTTTTTAACATAAGTAGATGGTTTTTCAACTAATTTATATGTCAGCAAACTACAAGTAGCTAGCGATAAAAGTACTACGTACTTGGCCCGTTAATGAGTTTCATGTTTGATTTAGTTAAGCCTCCATTCAAATTGTTCATTATCATTATTATTACTGTTCCATAGCAACCACGTTTTGTAACAATGGATTTCAGATTTAATCATTTATTAGGCCTAATCGCTTTAAATTTGACTACTTATTAATAGTCTGTGGGCCGAAGGCAGAAAAGATGCTTAGAAACATGGCTTCGTTTGCCAACTTCGGGGACTACAAAATGTGATATTTTTCTGAATCCTTAGAGTCTACAGATGAAAAAAAACACAATGCTCCCAAAAAAATATTGTCTCATTAATTTTTTACAGACCATTAAAAATACATGACAAAATAGGCGAAAATGAAATTCTAGGGGCGGATAATTACGTTAAATATTATAAAAATGTGTCTGTCTCTTTCTATATATTTCTATGTATATGTAGATAGATAGATAGATACTGTTTGATAATCTTTTTGGCGACCTTCCTTGAATTTGTGCATGCGTCAGGTCTCAATTGATTTTATGAAACTAGGGGTGATTGTGATAAGAGAGATAAGGAATAGGAAGGGATTTTTCTTTGTTTTGTTTTGTTTTTCGTTGGATTCGTTTATTGGAGGTGTTGATCGGTTCTTGTGAATCCTCTTGACGTTTTTTTTTTTTTTTTTTTTTTCTCTCCCTTATCAGGTCTATGAAAATAAAATGATATCGGATAAAGTAGAATTGCTGCCATCGTGCATTTTTTTAATCAAGCTTCATGCCTTTTTAAAATAGAACCATTCAACGGTGCTAGGCGGCGCGGGTTTCGAGGTCGGACAGTAGATAGATATTTACGAAAAAAAATGTTTACAAAAATAAGTAAACAATTTTCAATTTAAATATAAATTTGGGAAAAGAAAATAAATACCTTTGTGTAATGAAAAAAAGCATATGAAAAAACACATTAAATGCAAATGAGCAGGAAAACGACATACACGTGTTTTGGCGTTAGGAACACCCTTTTCAATGCTAAAAATGTGAGTTTATGGATGATTCTTTCGTCAAATTTATCAAATATTAATTCTAACTGAATTATCATGATCCGAAAAATCATTTATGCATATCTGCTGACACAAGAGCTTCATTTAATGAATATTTTTGCACCTTCATGAACATTTTTTTTGAAGGAGGAGTTTTCTGGTATGCATTGAAGATGTGTTTTGCAAATTATCTAGTGCAGTAGAAAGTGTTTCACTATTTCAATGATGTCAGTATTTATAATGTGCCCTCAAAGAATTATTTACCTTTTGATTCCTTGTTTTTTTTTTGGATTTCTGCAGGTTAAAAATCTTTTTTCCTGCACTCCCCCCCCCCCCCTTTTTTTTTGTTCTTCCAGCAAATTACGGACAAAATAGAAAAGATGCCCCTATAACAGGGTTTAACTTTCTGCAGAGCTCATTGGAGCTGAGTTCCTGCACTTCGTTTCAATTGCAGCTGAATTTTTATACTTTAGTCAAAATTCAGGCTTTTTACGTTCAAAAATATGTTCTGAAGACTATAGGGCTCTTGCCTTTATTTTGTTAGCCGCACCCTCGATTCTTGTCAATCCTCTCTTTATTTTTTAATTTCGATTACCTGCTTGCTCTATAACCTGGTCTTTCTTTATGTTACAAAATACATTCATAGTTTATATATCAGCAACAAATTTACAAACACTTATTAACTGTGAGCATACGCATGTATCACACGCAAATTTAGTATTTCATGTAAATAAATGGGTAAATACCGAGCGTAGTTGATATGATAAGTAAAGACCCAATGTGTTATTTTTCTAACCAACAGTAAGATGTGTTATAAAATATTAATTAGAAATAAAACTGCATGACAAGTTATAATACAGTCGTACAAAATTAACTTTTAAAATATTATCTGTTAAAAAAAATGCAGCAATGATAAGAAACAGAAAGGTTTAACATGATTTAACATGAAAACAAGAAAATGAAACATACTTTTTAATTTTTAGTGTATCGTCTGCTAATGTTTAATGTTATAATATTTGCTTCACATGGCATCAGTTAAGAGTTGTTGTTTTATGTTCTAAAGATTTTGTACGTCGGTTATTGCGATTCAGTTGTCAATAAATATGTTTTTTGTGCAGACGACGATTGCTCGTAGATTTGTGTGTTTAGCTTTTAATCAAAGGGAAAAAGAAATCTTCAGTATATCTTAACAAATTGAATGAAAAGAGAAAGCTCTATAGCTGTTAGATTTGCAAAAACCAACTTTCAAGTGGTTTTATTCCTGATTTATCTGATAAAGGCGTCATAAGAAAACTCTTGTCTCGTGACCGCTTGTCTCTCATCCTACTCACGATCCTCCTATATTCTAATCCATGTGGATATGAAACCAATCTTTCAAGCAATAATAACTCAAAGTTTAAATGCGTCTTTGCAATCGTCTTTAATCTGCGTTAATTTAATCCATCTAGAATTCAACAACAAGAGAGATTTAAACAAGAAAATATTTAAAAGGACTTTAGCATTTTGGAAAAGCAACATTAGTGCTAGCGCATCCAACGCTGTGGTAAAAAATACGGTTAATTTAGTAAAAAAATATTTAAAAAAATGATCAATACATTGAAAATTAAATAACAGTAACAAATATAAGCGAAACGATCCTACACTGAGAAAAATGGGCTAAAATAATTGTAAAATAAACGAATTAAAAAGCAAATCGTCTGCTTGAAAAGAGTAGACAATGTCTTGTTTATAGCGCCCTCTATAGTTACTTTCCGTTCCCAATTAAGAGCAAGCGGAAATGCGGATTGATACAGTTTTCGATTTTCTTTGTTATTAAATTACAAAAGATATGAAGTAAGTATATTAAAACTTATTAATATATTTTGCAACATAAAATCGTATGGAAAAGACAAATTAAGGTAGAAAAACTGTTTATTGAAATTTTAAATTACAAATATTTAATGCAAAAGCGCCACCTAGAGACAATTTCTGTTGTGAAAGAGCCAACAGGCTGAGGAATATAGTACCTGTTTCAGTTACTAATTAAAACTTAATGAAACAAGCTTTGCTTGGGAACATTGGATTTTTCGATTGAGTACATCACTATTAATAGATTTCAATCAAGTTCCCTTAGTCCCCAAGATTGGTAAACGAACTTGAACGATATCGGTGCTTGGCCCACAGACTACAATTGATATCTTCGTTAATTCAAATCGTATAATTATATAAATTAAAACTAATAAAGCCCGAAAAATGACCTATCTATCGGGACCTGGTTCGACTTTCAGTTCATTGGCATTCAGGAGAGAAAAGCGTGACATAGATAGATAGTTAGAAAGATACTCAGTTTTTATTATAAGTAGATATTGCCCTTTGGATGCAGACACAAAAGAAAAGACATTGATATTATTACAATTTATGTTCACAAATATTGTACTAGCAAAATCAGTTTCTTCAGAAAAATAATTTAATAAAACAGCGGAAATAAAACTGACACCTTCACCAGAAAAAAAAAAACCTCAAAAATCTACCAATTACAAACACAGAAAACTCTAGATTACACCAGGAACAGGGGTCATGGTAACTGCAACTAATGGAATAATAGGCAAAAAATGATATTAATGTTTGCAGTAACTAAAACATAGATTTAAATTATAGCTTGAAATGACAACATTGAATGTAAAAAACATACCCTAAAAGCTAAAAATGACCAATAATGCGCTTTCATTTTTTTTTTTCATTCAGTAAATCATCATCATCATAAAAAAAATAACTGAAGAGTGAAAGACCCGCAGATAATCCGACCGCCGATAAACGGAAGTTATAGCTTTAAAAAATTGTCATTTTAATACGCTTTTATTAGTTTCACATGTGGGTTTTTATTGTTTGTATGTATGTAACTCTGAATAAAAGATAAAATTCATGTTCTTTACAAATATAAAAGAAATATATTTTTTCTATTATGAATACTAAAGGCTAAACTATATAACGTGTTGATGTATTGATTATCAGTGTTTCAGTTGTTTGTAACTCTGAATAAAAGATAAAATTCATTCTTTGTAAATATAAAAGAATTATATTAAATACCATCATTAATACTAAAAGCTAAACTATATTACATGTTGATGTATTATAAGTGCATGTAAACTTATCGGATATTCAATAGTTTCGAAAATCAGAGTACCGTAAAATGGGGTTAATCGGAAAACTTTTCAGCTTTGATTGTAAAAAAAGCAGTTAAAAGATTTTTTTTAATTTGATTTTTTGGGTAAAAACTTCGGTCTTGCTTTACTTTTGATATTCCAAGCAAAGACAAAAGATTTTGAGCAATTATTATTAAAATATATAGCAAATTATGGGTGTTCAGAATCACCCCGCTGATAGGGGTCAATTGGAACACATGTTAAAATTTTTATTTTTTTCAATTTAATCTGTAATAGGTCTCACAAACATGAGTAATATTGATGGGGGAGAATAAGAACAGATAATTACTGTCAAATAAATGTATAATTTCAGTGCCAGTAAATGTTTATAATTTGTGAAAATTCAAAATAATTTTGAACTTATGAAGAATGAAAAGTAATTTTAAGAAAAGCTTTTGAATTGAAATGCAAAGATTTAACATGAATGGAAGTCACTTATGTCGTCCACAAATATGTACTTGTCCTTAAAACTAGCAATTGTGACTTAGCTTAAGTTTTTTCATAACATCTCCTGGGATGAACTCTGCCTTTTCTTTAGTTTTTTGAAATTTCTGGGTTTCGGGGATTGTCCTGAAAGATTTTTTCGCTTATTCATCACTGTCTGTGTGCTGGACGTTTACTACATAAAGTCTATGTGACTTTCGCCTTTTTATTTTAAGTAAAAAAAAAAGTCTCCTGAAGAAAAAATCTTTTGAAATCTGTAACTTTTGTCATTCTAAGATCTAGTTGCTCACGAGAAGGGATAAACAGTAATAAATCCTTGTCCCTGTCTTGATTAGAAGAATTGGGGTTAGAATCTTGATTTTTCAAACAATTTCCTTCAAATAAGTTTGAATTGGAACAACAGAACTAAGTGTTCCGATTCGCCCCGCAAATTTTTTTCCATGGCATTTTTCAGAATTCTTCACTTTTATGACACAATGTATAAAAAATGTAAATTCTAATGTGGTATTCTGTTGTTCAGATACATGTATAATTGAAACATACCACTCATAGTTCTTAAATATAAGGTTTGTTCTTGCATATGAAGTTTTGCAGTCTATGAAAATGTGATGTTTTCTAGCATTCAACGTGCAGCCCTCTTTAGAAGCCAGTAGCGTTGCCAGATTGACAAAAGTATTTTTTTCCTACTTCCTATGATCTTACCTTTCTAAAAAAAAATTCATGGCGAAAAATACCCAATAGTATATTTATGAAGAATTTCTTTGTACGGTTGGGAAGTTTTGTTCCGATTGACCCCGCTGTTCCTATACACCCCATTTTACGGTATCATGAAATATAGTTTAATCTTTGTTTGATTAACTCTAAAGTGTATTTTTTTGTTTTTTGAAACTATATTTAAGATTATTTTGCATTAACATAACTGACCGTTATCCACATGCGAGTTGCATGGAAAAATACGTACCTAATTTTAGCACATACTGCATGTAATTAAACAAGTAGAAGCATTTAAGCATCTGATTTGTCTTTAAGTACTACCTAAGCTGCACAGTGGACACAACTTAGAAAGCTGGAACACAAGGGAGGATCGATTAAAAAGGGGGAGGGGAACTAACCAGTCGGCATTTTTTTTTTCAAGCCTTTGCCGGTCCGCGGGT
>JAXGGA010023902.1:0-12823 GCA_038373865.1 Uloborus plumipes
AATACTTTTCAGAGCGATTTTTTTGTTGTAAATTGATATCAAGCACGGTTTTCAAATATAAAAATAATTATTCGCTTACGATAAATTGTATGCATAATCTTGTTATATCCTGGGTATAAGTAGTAAGGTTTAATAACAGTTCACATGCTTCAGCTTTTCAGATGGGCAGTTCTATTTTAGTAAAAAGCAACAACTACTGCACGAAACAGATCGCAAAGACTAGAAATAAGTTAAATCCAAATTTTATTTCACAAATTTCACAAAGAACTTTGACGCTACTTATATAAAACACAGTTAAATTTTGAAGATTTGTAGAAACAGTATTGATATACGAGCCAATATTTAGAAAAGTGCCAATTTGAAGTTTTCTGAAAAAAAATTTTTTGCAGAAAAAAACTAATATTGGATTTTAAGTCTAAATTGGGTCTAAATGCAAGAAAACAAAAGGGGGGAGGTCAATGAAGTTATTTACCCCCTCCTTAGATTACTCACTTTTAAGCCGTTACAGATCTGATGAATGTTACAGATCTGATGTCAATATGAGCTACATATTTGAGTTTATGCTTTCAGTCTTCGTTAACATCTCTAAATATGATATCATTTCCTTGCATTTTTAACATAGAATTAAGATAATTATATATAAATATATATATTAGGCTAAAAAATCAAATTTCATTATGAAAAAGCATTTCTTGGAAATAAAAATGAGCGATAAGATTTTTAGATAAAATAAATTATGAGATTACCAAATCCAAGCTAATAAAACATTTGTTTTGTTTTAAAACAACACACAACTTCAACTTTTTCAACACACAACTCTGCTGCTTGCTTTTCTTTAATTAGTTGCAGGAAATTTAATTTCTTGATCAGAAATTCAAATTTAGCATGCTAGTTATTATCTAGTTATTTAGCGAAGTTATAAGAAATTGAGGCACAAAAATAAATAAATAAATTAATTAATTAAAATAATAATAATAATAATTAATTAACTTAATTTCTGCAGTGTCAATTTTTCTTATTTTACTAACTTCTATTGTTAGGTCATACAAACCACAAATGAATCAATTGTACTAAAACTCATTGCTTTTCATTTTTTAAGAACAAAAATATTCAATATATATGGCTAAAAGCTAAGATTTTTGCTTTTTATAATTCTGAAACGTGTGAGTTAGCTGTAACATATTCGCTGTTTTTCAATGTTACCGCTCTGACTGTTACCGATCTGACAAACTGACTAAGTATTTTTTTAATTTCCGAGTCGATCGCACTAAACCAAAATCAAACACGTGGCGTATAAAAACAATATTTTCTGAAGAAAAAAAATTTTCTCTGATGTTATTAGATGAAATGAAAGCAGAACCTTATCTTCTTTCTGGGGAAAATTATATTTTTAACTAGTTATTGAAATACTACTGAAAATTCACTTGGGACTCAAATTGGCACTTTTCTAAATATTAGCTCATACCCCGTTTTTGGCTAAGTAACGGACGTATATTGCGACATACGTTTGTTATAGAAAGAGAAAATAACATTACTTAAATATTTTTTAAAGAAAATCTTCAACATTTAACTGCGTTATATATTAGTAAAGACTATGTTCACCATAAAGTTCATGAAAAAAAAGCAATTGTTTAACATATTACAAGTTTTAGTAAACTGTTAAAAAAAAAACTGATGTGTCAGTTACAGTGAAATCACCCTGATGCATTTGACATTTAAATTCTTATAAAACAATATCTTGTATAAAATAGTTAACATGTCTTTTAGAGTTGAGAAACCTCTTTATCAGTGCATTAAAAAGCTTTGGAATAAAGGAATCCAATGAGGAGTCTTTAACTTTTCTGTGAATAAACATGAGACTGATAGCTTCAAAGAAGAATTGTGAGTCATATATTCCCCAACTTTCAAAAATCAAAACAACTATAGCATAACAAAATGCAACTAAACTGCAAATGTAGGTTTTTTTAACAACCGATTAGTCAGAAATCATCCAAAATCAAAGGCCTTATTGAATAAGACAATCCCACTTCTTCATAAACTTTACATATAAATTGGAATTGAAATAAACTTTTTATGCTAGAAAATCTACTGCCCACTGGCTGCCTTTCTATGACTCTTAAATTGCAACCAACGATTGAAAGACTCTCGTCAGCCGCTAGAGAGTGATTTGACACCATTATAGAAACGTTTTTTGTAGCAATAATAATTGGAGATGATTACTATTCAAGCTAGAAATATGCATTAACCCATTAATTCCTGACATTTTTTTTTCCTAAGATATTTTGCATACTGGTTACAAACAGTGTTTAATGGACAGGAAAAATAATTAAAAAAATATTATGTAACAAACAATTTTTTTATTACGGAAAGAAAAATCGTCCCTTAAAAGTTACGATAGACCCCAGAGGGTACATACTTTTTTTACTGAATTTTTTTTTTTTCTGCCTACGATATAATATTTAAAAAAAACATTTGAAAGAAGAAATATAATCAGCAATTATTAACGTAAACTGGGAAGCTGGAAATAACTTTGAAATATTTGAAGTTAAAAATCAACGTAAATAAAGCACAAATAGGGTAGAAAGTACAGCAAATAGCTATTTCAAGGCTACAATGGAGCCCCTTCATCAGTGCAAGAAGCTCAGCAAACAACATGAAAGCTGTAAGAGAACTGAGCGCGAAGCACGTGTGCCCCGGTATTTATAACAAATGGGCGAGTGCGCTTGAACTCACAACAAAGCGGGAAAACACCGACCAATCAGCGAACAGCAAAACGTCAGGAGAGCGAAGAAAAGGGGGGAGGCGGCAAAGGAAAGTAGGGGAAAAAAAGCGCGGGAGAAAACACTAGAAGACGAAATTATAAAAATTGCTTCCAGATGTCAGGGAAAAATGGAACACTGGAAAAATCATTCACCAGAGAATGGGAATTTTTCCAAATATGGTAAGCTTCCCAAAAATCGAGGTCATAAACTGACGAACATTTACAAATAATTCTAGCCGAAGAAAAATCAAAGCAGTGACCAGAAGTCCAACAATGCTGAGCAATGGAAGAGCGTGCTAGTTCTTTATGTTTAACATAATTTTGATGCTCTTTCAGACGGTGCTTAAGAGGCCGCTTAGTCTGGCCTACATAGCTAAGTCCGCATTTGCAAGAGATGCTATAAATGCCCCAGTTGCTTTGGCAATCAATGGGATGCTTTAAGTTTGTAAACTTGATTTTGTTCACAGGAGAGAAAGAAATATCGAAACCAAACTTTTTCAAAATCTTTGCAACTTGATGACTTGTTTTTGGATAAAAAGGCAAAACAATGGTGTAACCAACAACAAACTTAAAGCATCCCATTGATTGCCAAAGCAACTGGGGCATTTATAGCATCTCTTGCAAATGCGGACTTAGCTATGTAGGCCAGACTAAGCGGCCTCTTAAGCACCGTCTGAAAGAGCATCAAAATTATGTTAAACATAAAGAACTAGCACGCTCTTCCATTGCTCAGCATTGTTGGACTTCTGGTCACTGCTTTGATTTTTCTTCGGCTAGAATTATTTGTAAATGTTCGTCAGTTTATGACCTCGATTTTTGGGAAGCTTACCATATTTGGAAAAATTCCCATTCTCTGGTGAATGATTTTTCCAGTGTTCCATTTTTCCCTGACATCTGGAAGCAATTTTTATAATTTCGTCTTCTAGTGTTTTCTCCCGCGCTTTTTTTCCCCTACTTTCCTTTGCCGCCTCCCCCCTTTTCTTCGCTCTCCTGACGTTTTGCTGTTCGCTGATTGGTCGGTGTTTTCCCGCTTTGTTGTGAGTTCAAGCGCACTCGCCCATTTGTTATAAATACCGGGGCACACGTGCTTCGCGCTCAGTTCTCTTACAGCTTTCATGTTGTTTGCTGAGCTTCTTGCACTGATGAAGGGGCTCCATTGTAGCCTTGAAATAGCTATTTGCTGTACTTTCTACCCTATTTGTGCTTTATTTACGTTGATTTTTAACTTCAAATATAGTTCAGCACAAAGCCTATTTGATCATTTTTCATCTAACTTTGAAATCTTAGCTTTTTTTCTTGAGATTGTAAACGATGTCATTTTTGATAAAGATCATATTAAAACTACTACAGAACGCACTTTACAATGGTTATGTGCTGCAATCTGTTAATAACGAATTGAAACAATACCAAGGTGCTAATTGAACACTATTATTTCTTTGAAATGTTCATTTTGGGGAAATTCAGACCCTTTTTTGGACCGTCCCTAAAAAGGGACGCTAGGCATTAATGGGTTAATGATTAGTCTTAATTTATTTTCCAGTTTTTTCTTCTCTCGAAACAGCGCAGATACTTGTGAGACATTATCTGTTTAATGTGCATTTTCATTTTATAATTTAATGATCGGAAAAACAATTTTCAATATATATAACCCGAGTCAAGTTTATTATGGAACATACACAAAATATAGATTTTGCGGCGAAACATTTGTTTTAACAGGAATTAACTCTGAAGTTTTCAATTAAAAAGTATACTAGGGGAAGTTCTAAAAATTCAAATTCTATAAATAAATAAAAATAATTGTTAAAGACATAAAATAAAAGTCAGTAAATTTTTATCTTCAAGAAAAAAGGGTACTGGATGTTCCCCATTTTATATAAGGGAAAAAATGAAAAGTGAAATATTATTGTAATATTGTATGTAAGTGTTTTCTGTTTGATTATTAAACGTATTTTTGATCATATGAATAATTAAACGAATGAATAAGTAAATGAATGAATAAATAATCAATAATGTTTTTTAAAAAAATAATTATGAATGAGGAAAAAGGAGTAAATGAATAGGTAAATGAAAGAATTTAAATGAGTTAATAAGTAAAGAAAGCCTTAAGTGCTAAACAGTAAGTTATCGCCCATGAGTTAGGCTTAAGGTTTTAATGGCCAAGTTATGCAAATCCGTAAGTGATTTGAAAAGTGCATGAATACGTAAACGGAATAAATTACTTCACTTTGCCTCATCTTGTAGGCCACTTATGTATTTTACAGATTGCATTAAGCATTAAAAATCAAAGCATGTATTATTTAAGCTAAACAAGTAATGTATTGGAGATATATAAGTTGATCGAAATAAATATTTAGAAGTTCATTTCAAAAGTTCAATGGGTTTAGAATACCGAAAACACTTTTGCTAAACCACAAAACGTTACAATATGAGATCATATTTTGAAAATAATTTATATAATTAACCCGCATGATCTACAGAACAATTTATTTTTTTACTGGAATCAACTATATGTTAAAAGAATTGTTAAAATATTGCTGGATAAGTGACGCAGCAAACTGAAAGCTCTTTACCATTTTATTTTGTCCACGCTGTTTCACTTTGCTGGACATTCCCCTACAATTGTTCCGATGACAAAATTTTTGATGAAAACATTGATAATTTTATACGTCTAAAGAGTTGGCAACGCATTAAGTTGATGACGTTAATTGAAGTTGTAATACAAACAATAAATTCAATAAAAATTTAGTGCCCCCCTCCGTCCCAGTGAAAACTCTTTCAACAACGTTTATTTAGTATAGAAAAACTATGTTTTAATTATCAAACCATCAAGTTCAAAACAACTGATTTAACTTGTTTGCTTTTTTTTCAGTAAGCGCATACATATCTTAATACACCTAAAACAGAATCTACACAACTGTAAATAGCCCTGCCTTAGTATTTTTGACACATTCGGGAGTATGCACGTTAGTTAGTACACTCTTTTCTTTCAAGATTTACGAAAGCATATTTTCATTTCAGTTTTTTAAATTAAAATTAAAGAATTTTAGTTTTTGAAGAACGGGATTTTATGAGTCCTGACATTATTAAAGAAATATTTTATGAATGGTGCAGATTGTGCAAATAAGTTGTAAACAATGCTTTGGAAAATATGAATTGACAGAAATTGAATGCACTAAAATTTACTCTACTATTTAAGGCAATTATAAGGTTTAGTCATAAAGCTATGAGCATAAAGTTGTTGATTTGTATTTTTCGAATATAAAAACAATTTACAATGCAACGCTATTGCCTAAGGCATAACAGTAACCAAAAATAAAATTCATACGAGATGAGCCCAAATAAAACTCAACCATAAATCTGTAAATTTTTATTTCAGCGGAATGAGCATAAAAATCCCTCTAAAAAAGGAAGAAAAAGGGAATTCCCGTATTTCCCCCAACACACACTAAAAAGACAGACTTCCTTTTAGACAATAGGACAAGAAAGAAAATAAAATAATTTTGGAAAAAAATAGAACCGACTTCAGTTGGAAATTGCTCTAAAAAGTAAAAAATAATTTTTTCTTTAAACACCATCGAAACTACTTTTAAACATAAGTTTTGAAGTCGGCGTAAAAACAATGTATAGAATCATACGCAACTACAATTCAACTACATAAATTTTAATGGATCCAGGTTCTTTAAAAGCATTCGCATACATTTCATTCATTACCACACATTCGTGTAATGGTACAAATATTCTGCTTTTATTTTTCAATGGTTTCTCCGAAAAATGTTGGCAAAATATGGTTAAATATCATTTGACTTATCGTTTTTGCGCCGACTTCAAAACTTATGTTTAAAAGTAGTTTCGATGGTGTTCAAAGAAAAAATTATTTTTTACTTTTTAGAGCAATTTCCAACTGAAGTCGGTTCTATTTTTTTCAAAATTATTTTATTTTATTCTTTTTAGTGTAAGTGTACTTATGAAATAAGGTAATGTTTCCATTACGGAACTTCAACTAATTTTCTTAAGGAAATGCTCCATAAAATAAACTGAAAAAAAAGGAAACTATCAACGCGTCTAAGGCAGGGATTCAAGTGAAACAGGCCATCGCAAATTACAATCGCTACTGGAAATGAATTACATTAGAACATTTCTTGATAAAAACATCGTGACGTCAGCGTGACGTTTGCCTATGAAAAACGAGCTAGATAAAACGTCACAGTCTACTTGGCGAATAAGAGGAGATCGCTGAGTGCTTGTGAGCTCCTATTGGCTCCACCCGTAGTGACGTCATGCCAAGTTAAGTTGATGATAATGTAATTCACTTCCAGTAGCGATCGCAGTGCTGTTTCACTTGAATCCCTGCCTAAAATTATAAACGATTGACACTAAAAAATAATTTTTGTTATTCTCTGGTATTTATTTGTGTACTAGCTTAATCAAAGCCATTTAAATATCAACGGTTTGTCAACTAATTTATATTTCAAAGCAATTCTAGTTTCTCGTTGTTCAGAAGATTTTAACACATACTACGTATGTTACCGCTAATGAGTTTCATGTTAGATTTAGTTGAGCCTTGGTTCAAATTTTTCATCATGATTACTATTAATATTGCTGTTGCGAGACAAAAAATTTTTACAACAATGGATTGAAATTTTAATCATTTAATGGGGAAATGACATGAAATTTACTGTTTTCCATAATAACTTTTTTTCTAGTAAACAAATATCGTCATATGAGTACATGATACCTAAGTTACACCATTTCCTATCGATTTAAAAAAAAATTCGTCCAAATCGGTTCAGTAGATCAGCTGTTATGTGCGAACAAACAAAAAAAAAAAACATACGCTTTGAATTGATAACCTCCTCCTTTGTTGAAGTCGGTTAAAAAGACAAAAAGAAATGATACCTCGAAAGAGTTTCATATTTGAAATAAAATCTTTACGGGCGCGTTTGAGCAATTTAAAAATTTACTAGAATTTTACATTCAAATCATATCAGTTTGGCAGAGAAATGCGCAGTATTTTTTTCTCTCATATTTATAAAATGATTTGTCAACTTTTGTGATGCTAAAAATAAATATTTGTATGAATTATTGATGTTGTTAAGAAGATAGATGATGCTATCTTAGAGAAAATCTGCTTGACAAATAAATTCAGTCAGAAATAGCTACTAGGAATTAACATAAATCCTTAAGATTAAATCAACTTACATATAATATAACATCATTGGAGTAGTAGCCATGACTTCAAATTATGTATGTTGTATTTCAACAAGCAATCTTACAAAATTATAAAAAATCAAAGGCATTGTTTAAATACATTTATATGCGAGCTTAGAAGCATGCCGAGGTTATTTTTCTCGCATTCCGTACAAAGTAAACCAAAGATGAAAACATTTGTTTAAAAAATATATAAATACAAGCGAAGCAAAATGTTTATAAGTAAACAATTGAATCATAACTAATTGTTTTACAAAACTAATTTCTGCTCTATGTATTAAAATTATCTTAGTTTGAGTTGTTGCATTGTTCTTCTAGGTGCGCAATGTAATGCTGCATTTTGCTACAGTTAAAAGCTTTTACACACATTAAATCTACTTAGAAATAATTCTTATTTATTCTTCTTGGATGAAATAAAGCTAGACCACGGAGAGTTTGCGGGTGGACTAAAAGCGGAAACGGACCTTTCAAAACGAAGAGATCCCTTTTCGCTTCCAGTCCACCCACCATCTGTCCGTAGTCTAGCTTTACCTTTCTTTTATTTGTTTGTCATGTTGATCTGCTTACTTCAGCCATCAGGAATTGAACTAAGGAATTGAATTATATCTGAGCAATTTTGGCGTAATTGCTTTGGCAACGTTCACGTTAAAACGGAAACCTATTCTTTTTTTTTTCTTTTCAAACATCCCAATGAATATTGACATTTTTTCAAGCTTCCTTCAACAAAAAGCGTGTTTTAAAACAATTGGCAGTCCATCTCAGAAAATATAAGTGGATCTTTCTGACTTTTTCATTCGAGAGTGATGTTGTCTATACAACAAACAATAAGTGTGAGAGATTTTTTTTGCAATTGAGTTTCTGTAATTTACAGATCGTCAGTGTCATTTAATTTAAACCACGCAGAGAACAGTTTCGAGTTTGTTAAGTGGAGCAAAATATTCCAATGCTGTCTTGCGCTAGCTTGGCCGGTAATTTAGGGGTATGCTTCTGCACTTTTTCCAACTGTACCCTTATTTGGTGTGAAGTACGACTTTCAACGGGCACACAAACCATAAGGACCCCAGTCTATAGGATTCAGAGCACAACAACAAATTCACGCATAGAAAGAACAAGGACAGGAGAGAGAAAGTACATTCATGCCCGATAGAAAGCGAGTTATGTATCCCAATGGTAAAATATTCCAATGAGAAACAATAACAAGTTTTGTAAAATTACGAGCTTCCATTAGTATGCAATCAGGATATTATTAGCCAAGTGATACTCCAATAGTGTGTTCGCAGATAGCCACGTTTTATTATTAGGTGCTATAGAATATTATGTATGTAATACACATGTCGAAAGTATTTTCTATTTCTTAACGAGTAAATTGTTTGTAACGTTATTATTCCATACATATGATTAAAACTTTAGTTTAAAGCAACATACGTTTGTTTACTGTTTCAAAAAAAAAAACATTTATCTTGCTAATGTGAACTATGGAGTGCATTTTTCTTAAAAGCAAGGTAGTCAAAACAAAAAGGTATGAAATACACGTTACGGGGCTCATTATATTTAATTCATGATCTATAGTGTTTTAATTATCGAGGTGTAAGTTAAACTTTTTTGTAAACAATATATAAGTATTTCTTAAAATACCCGTGTACTAAACAGTTTTAAGTAGCTGCTGTTTTTACTGTTTTGCACATACTGGATAGTTAAGAGTCATCCTATATTTGTATATATGAAAAAAATAAGCATCAAGGTAAGAAAAAAATCGAAAAACATCACTGCACTCAAAACTCTCAGAACAGAAATAATCCTACAAACCTTTTTATTACATCATCAACGAAGAGGGTAATCAACACTCTCTGAAGACTAAAACGTCCTATTCCTAAGGGTGTCATTTGTCAGTTTCCAGCCCGCTGTTGCTGCACATTTTATCTTCAACTGTTTTTGAAAGTTTTGTTAAATACTCAGAGAAATTCAGGCAAACTTAATGGAGGAAAGTCAAAGTATATCGGAATCCTTTATTTTGGAGAGACCATCAGCTACACAAATGTAATATTTGCCGTTAAAGCCAGTAGCAACATGTGCTCTTAACTAGCTCATTTTTTGCAGCACAGGAAGTGTCTAAATAAAAACATGAGACAGCCATTGCCAACTCTAATTCGTAAAAATAAAGTTTCATTCCGTTTTGGAATTAAGCGATTTTTTTTGCACAAACAACACGTTTAGAAAATTCATAATTTAATATTCTGATTTTATTTATATTTACTTATTATTTTTTTTTTCTTTGGTGCAAGGAAAATAGCTTCAGATTTGCAACCATTCTGGAAAATTGCATTGAAAATTTCTCTGATTTTTACTGTCCTTTGCATATCTAAACAGTAGATTTGTATCTATTGAAAAACGTGAAGGTACTTTAGAGTTTCCCAAAATTAAGAAATAATAATAGTAAAAACTAGTCTACCATGAACTATCCAGTTGTAACGCTACTTTGGATAAATTGGAGCCATGCGCAAAATTGAATGTAAAAATAAAGTTAATTTATTAAGAGAAGTGCAACTTTGAAAAAGAAAATTTAATTTTGTGCAAACTCCTTGATTACAAAAAATAACAATTTGTTTAAAATTTAATTGTTACGTCAGTGATTATGGAATTGCCTTGATGTTATAATCTTTGAAAAAAAAAAAAAACTAGATATGAAACCTCATTTTGTAAATTACTTGTGAAACAGACCCTAAAATCAGTATCGCTGTTTAAGGGAATCAGGCGGGGCAATTCTCCTCCCCCTCTCGGCCCGAATTTGAGAAATTAATGCATTTACCGATAAATGGACTCGGTTTCCAGTTTTTTGACATATTATGCTTTGAGTTCTCTCTTTGTTTCCCCTCCCCCCTCCCTGGAAAATTTTGAAATGATAGGCCAGTGTGAAATTGGATTGTTCTTCGTCAAACACTTGCTGTGGAAAATATTATGTTTAAAGCGGTTTTTTTTCCTTTGCTCTATAAGCTAAACAGTTCATCTCATAAAAAGATTTCAGTTTCTACCAGTTACATTCAACTTTCGGACACACTGCCAAAATGCGAAAGACATTCAACAAAAGTGGATGTCTTTTCATCAGTAGTCGGAAATCTTTTCAGTTTTACTGTTATTAGTCTTAGGACCCTGCTCCACATTGGCGTAAAGCAGAAAAATAAAGCAGAAACGTAAAGTGGATTACATAGTGTTCCTATGGAAAGTACCCGGTTTTCGATTTCTGCCTTCGGTTTCGGTCGCGTTTTACGCTGATTTGGAGCAGGGCGCTTACTGTTTTTTTTTTTTTTTTAGATTATTAACGTTCGTAAAATAATTCTGACTATTTTTATCGCTTAAATATTAATAGATAAATAATTTAGTCTCTGAACTTGTAAAATTATTTTACCACTCAAAAAAGATTTTGAAAGAATAAAAATGAAAATATAATAATTGAATCTAAACAGTACGGCGCAAAATAGGCAACTTACTAAAAACGCAACAAAATATTTTTTTCCTGTCTCTAAAAATATCAGTTAAGCAATGCTTTCCATGACTATAAATATAGTTTTGTAAAACTAACTAAACTAATTTTAATTAAATGAAATTCCTAAAATGCAAAACATAAACAAAACATATCCATCATTTATTCAGAGGAAATTGCTTCAAAAACACGTCCTAACACATATTCATTAAAATTCAGATCACGTTTTGTAAATATTAGGCCATGTAAAATAATTCAAAAGAGCAACACGACTGCAACAAACCTCATCCATTTATTAAAAACATATTTTAAGTCAACTTGAGACCGGGCTTTAAAGTAATCTTTTCAGCTCTAATGATGCATCGTTGAAGCATAAAAATGATACAGCCATTAATCATGTGGTATTTTCCTCGAAATTGCTTCTCATTAAACGCTTTAGGTGTAAATTAGTTTCCAAAGAAAGTAGTTAGCTCTTGATTCCTGCCCAAGAAACCTATTAAAATTTTAGTTAAAAAATAAATCAGCATAAGAAATGATTGAAGTTTAATGTATTTTTCAGTATCTAAATCACGTTTTTTTTTTTTTTTTTAATTTTTTCTTGATGTATTTCATCATGCTCTTACTTAGAAAAATTGAGAGCTTATGTCAAAAAGTTATTAAGATATGGGGAAAAGAAGATATGGGGATTTTTTAAAATAGGAAGTTGAAATTTAGAAGTAACAAAAAATGACATTAACTTGGTTACACATTAAGTAAAAATGTATTAAAATCTTTTTTTAAGTCATTTTCTTATTTTTTATGTATAATACGAGAACTTTAAAATCGTTTATTCAAGGAACTTTACATTTACATCAGCTTTAGTGAATATTTTTCTTCCTTTTTCTATTTTCTTTTCTTTAGAAAAAGGTAAATACTTCAAGAAAAACAATTTTACTTTATTAATACATTAGTTTTGAGGATATTTTTATGTCTAATTTTAAAACATTATTGTTAAACTTTTTTTTTTTCTTTTGTTGTTTATTCTAATTTTCATTAGTGTTCCTTTTTTTTCCTTCAAGAAATGCAAATACTCCGCGGATAAACAAACTTACTTTAACAACTTGATTACATCAGTACTAAAAACTTGCTAAAATGTCGGAAAATATTTTTAAACTACCTCGTTTTTACGTATGTGCCTTTGCAAACGCTGTGAAATCATTATGGCACCAGAATCAAAACTTGTTCTGTACATTTCTAGATTTTTCTTTTCTGATAACAATCTGGTTCTCTGTTAGTTACACAACTAGTGAAGATATAGACTTAAATTCAAACGACAGAAAATAAGTTGTTACGGATGCATCTCGTTCAGATTCTTTCCAGTATGAATTGAAATTTTA
>JAXGGA010023903.1:0-12822 GCA_038373865.1 Uloborus plumipes
GGTCGTTCTTCTCTAATTTTCTGCTCTGGCCCTGAAAATTTGAACTCTAATATCTCTTCGAGTTTTAATGGCAACTCTTCCACATTTTTTTGTGTTGAAATTATTTTTCAATGAAGATTTTTTGATGAACTTAAGTTTGGGGCTCAGGTGTCCTTATGAAAGGTTAGATTTCGTATTTTGACTTTTTTTTTTTGCTTCAGGCTTTCAATACCTTATCTCTGGACCTCATCATGAGCAGTTGAAGTGGCAAGTGGATAAAGATGAGGGCCACGCTGGCCTAGAGTTAGAATAATCTCCTCATAAGCAAGTGGTCGCGGGTTCGAGTGCGGCCTTGCCCATGGATGTTATTTCATCCTCTCTGTGCCGAAATATGTCCTGTGTTTGTAAGAAGGCAAGGCGCATAGTACACAGTCCTCATGTATGTCGAAGCTGATGACTTCTGAATAAAAAGAAGTGGATAACGATGATATGACATTTTTTTTTTTTTTTTTTTTTGAATTTCTAGAAAAACTTTTCAAAAAAAAGTTGTGCTATTTTGTTAAGGGATTTTTCTCAATTGGTAAAACGGGGTCATATTCTTAGTTACTTACCATTTCTGTGACTAAGGGGACGTGATACTGATGTAGTTATCAACCTTCATCCATGGTAAAAAGTAAGTCTTTCAAATTGTCACATATCACCTTTCTCCACTTGCCCCTTCAATTGGAAGTGGCCATCTCGGAGGAACGGTTGTGCAAAATAAAGATCATGAAGGTTAAAACTGAACACCCTGTACAGTTCTTCTCTGGTAAGATGAGCTCCTGTTTACCTCGCCTGTTACCTCTTGCGCAGGCCCCACCACTTCTCCGACCTGGAAGAGGTCGACCCCCTGCTGTACCAGAAGCTCCTGTGGATCAGGAGCAACGACGTCAGCCAGAAGACGCACCTCAACTTCACCGTCAGGGACCGCCTCGGGGAGCAGATGAACTACGAGAACGAGCTCGTACTGGACGGCCGCGACGAGAGGGTGACTGAAGAGAACAAATCCAAGTTCATACAACTCGCGCTGAGGTGGAAGCTTGCCGAGAGGACGCTGGACCAGATGAAGGAATTCACCAGGGGTTTCGTCTCGGTAAGGATCTTTTCAAAACAGTCCTGCAGCTAATCCTTAACCCCTTCAGTCGGAATGGGAAATAGTTGACTAAAAATGATTTTGTTTGGCAGACAGTGCTATATCCCACTGTGCTAAGCACAAAAGTGATATCTGCACTCTGCAGTCGAGCTCAAGCTGAGTTTCTCTTTAACCCATTGATGCCTAGCGTCCCTTTTTAGGGACGGTCCAAAAAAGGGTCTGAATTTCCCCAAAATGAACATTTCAACCAAATAATGGTGTTTAATTAGTACCTTGGTATTGTTTCAATTCGTTATTAACGGATTGCAGCACATAACCATTGTAAAGTATGTTCTGTAGCCGTTTTAATATGACCTTTATCAAAAATTACATTGTTCACAATCTCAAGAAAAAAAGCTGTGTTTTCAAAGTTATTCCCAGTTTATGTTAATTGATGATTTTATTTCTTCTTATAAAATGTCTTTTTAAATATTATATCGTAGGCAGAAAAAAATTTGAGTAAAACAAGTATGTACCCTCTGGGGACCATCGTAACTTTTGAGGGACGATTCTTCTTTCCTTAATAAAAAAAATCATTTTTTACATAATATTTTTTTTATTATTTTTCTTGTCCATTGAACACCGTTTGTAACCAGCATACAAAATATCTTTGGAAAAAAAAATGTCAGGCATTAATGGGTTAAAGTTTTGCTCCACCATGCATTTGATTAAAAAAAAAAAAAAACAAACAAACAAACAAACAAACCTACACAGAATTAAAAAAATTTTTTCCCGTTCTCAAATTACAATATATTTTTGTATTTCGGTAAAATACGTCACAAAGAGCCACCTGGTGGTGATAACTCAATTTTGCTGAAAAGTGCAAATACGACTTTTGTGCTTAGCACGGCAGTATAATCTGTTTTAAACAGATATGCAGCTAATCCTTAACCCCAACAGTTTGTTTTAAACAGTTATGCAGCTAATACTTAACCCCAACAGTTTGTTTTAAACAGTTATGCAGCTAATCCTTAACCCCAACAGTTTGTTTTAAACAGTTATGCAGCTAATCCTTAACCCCAACAGTTTGAATAGGAAATAGTTAACTAGAAATGCTTTTATTTGGTAGACAGAGTACTATGGCTAAGAGCAGTGGTTGGAAAACTATATTTCTTTCGTAGCGAGCTACAACTACAACTACTTTGTTATAAATGTAGTTAACTACGACTACTTTTTAAAAATGTAGCTACTACAAACTACTTTTGAATTGCAGTCGCTACTTTTTAAAAAATAAATAAACAGTATACACCGTTTGAAGATTGACCAAAAAATTTCGAAAAGTGGTTTACATTAATAAATTGACTCATTTGAATATAGAACTAGGAATTGTCTTTGAATTTATTTGTTACTTTTCCTTTTTGTTACTTTTTTTTTGGTAAAATTTGTTTTTATATTTTTTTGAACAATTTTTACGAATATTCGCCACAAGAAAGGCTTCAAAAGCTGAAAGATTGTAAAAATTCAACCTTCAACTTTTTTTTTTTTTTTAATTTCTTGCCAGGGAATATTTAGGAACATGAAAATGATTTGAAGGAATATGAAAATAATGATGCCAAATTAACCAATAACGTCAAACAGATATAATGTATTTCGTCAAAATGATGTATCTAAGATCCAGTTCATATTTTTATGCTTCTTATTTCTCGTTGCGTCAGCTGCTGTACTCGTGCAAGATTTCCACCAGTCGGAGTCAATTAAACCTTGTTTTTTTTCCTTCGTTCTCTTTTTTTTATTTTTTCTTTTTTAATTTAAAAGTAGTTTCCAGAAATCGCTACAAACTAATATTTTTTTCTTTTTTTGTATCGCGCTACTCACTACTCTACTTTAAAAATTAGTGCGCTACACTACAAACTACTCAAAAATGTATCTACGAGTACTACAGTAGCTTCACTACTTGTAGCGCATTACGTCCGACCACTGGCTAAGAGTATCTTACAGACAAAATTTCAAGTTTGTGGGTAAAAAATTGGAAGAGTTATGACGTGTCCAATTTTCCAAACTTATATTTTGAAGTTAATATTTCAGCTAACAAAACAATGAGACATCACAAACTACTGTCTGATTTTCTTAGGTAAAACCTTCCACGTAGTTACAAGCGTCATGACTTCTCTGATCTTAGCAAAACAGGGGTGAAAGGTAAGATAACAATAAGGGGAAGAACAATAAGAAGCATTTTGAGCCGTATCAAACAACTTAGAACGCTGTTAATTTCAAATACATAGTTTAGTTGCATATGTCAAAAGGACAGCAAAAAAATGCAAGTTTGAAATTGAATATTTCTGAAAAGTCCCGCTCACAACCCATCACCCCTTGTTTAAGTGGAATGCTTAGCTAGTGCTAGGCGCGGATTTCATGGACGGGCAGTAGTAAAATATTATTAAAACAAGAAAAAATGTATTATAAGTATTTGAAATAATAAATGAAATATTATACATCTTTAAAAATCGGAAAAAACACTAGCCTTTTGCGACGAGAAAACATAGTTGGAGAATCATCCAAACCCAATTTTCCAATCCATGTTTGGGAGTACTGCTAATCGCAAAACGAGAAATTTTTACACAAATAATTATAAAAAGAATATCAAGAGTCAACTGAAAAAAAAATCAAGTGATTTAATCAATTACTAACTGGTTTGCAGCTGTTCAAAACTTATGTCCTGTATGCCGGACACCAGGTCTGAAGGGGTTAAATAAAAATAAACACTTTAAAATTCCTTATTTAGTTAAATACCATAAATGTAAGATAAATAAACTGAAAAAATTTCCCAGTCCCTATTATAAAATTGGATTTGATGAGAGCTCAAGTGCATGATTGACAGCACAGACCACTTTTGGATATGTATTGTAACGAGTCCGTAGCACCTTCAACTTTCTTCAAATGAGCATTCCAATCTTGAGGAAATAACTATAAATTTATTTACAAGTATGTACACTATTTACAATAAGAGCAGGAAACAATTGCTAAACATCCAGCAATTAGGCAGCAAACAGTACACTGTACTGTCAACAGTAAATCAGCACCACGTATCTAACGTGAACAGTAATTAAGAAATTACAAAAGCAAAAACAACATTCGCCCAAAGCGAATAAAAACGAGCACTCTCAGAAATCAACATCTGAAAAGAACTAACTGACTTGTGTTCAAGGCCAGCTATTTATACACGGAAAGAAATGTCCACAATATTCTAGAAAAACCCGGAATATTTTGTTTCATTCATAACTTGAACAATCCATTCACAAATTCTAGTGATAAAAAGAAAAACCACGCGAAAATGTCTTCACGCTTATTAAAGTTAGGGCAAGTGTAAAAACTACAAAGTGTTACAAGGCCGCTATACTAATGATAAAGGGGATATCTTCAGATACTTTTGCAACATGACGTCAGATAAAACCAAAACTAAGGAAAATGATGCAAGGCAGGAAAAACAACAACTATTTACAAGATTTGTAACACTGCCCCCTTCCCAAGGACTGCACGTCCCGGGCAGTACAATCCCCAGAAAGGAAGCAAAGGAAAATCTACAGAGGCACACATTACATGATAACCAATCGTAAACAGGATAAACAATAACAATGAGAACATGAAAGAAACAATAACATTGATAAAGTAATATTACAAACAATTAAAGGCAAAAGTTATTTACAAAATTTACAAACAAGTTACCATGGTAGCTTTAGATTTATTTTACGAACTATGGCCATAGTATGGGGCTAGCCGATCATAATGTACAACTCTAGGTTTTGAATGTGATGACTTCTGGATCCTCACTACGACGTCGTTCAGCCGGTGGAGGACTGTGTAGGGTCCATCCCAATGCGACTGCAATTTGGGTGATAGACCTTTACGTCGGATGGGATTCCATAGCCACACCTTGTCACCTTCTTGAAAGTCATGGCCAGTGGACCTTGTGTCGTATCGGGTCTTCATTTTCTCCGTCGCGATGTTGATTCGCTCCCGTGCGAAGTGATGAACTTCTTCCAACCGGGCCTGGAGATCCTGGACGTACTCCTCAGGCGATGAAGGCGCATCCGAAGGGAGACCGAAGACGAGATCACAAGGTAGCCGAAGCTCTCGGCCGAAGAGCATCTGTGATGGGGAATATCCGGTGGTCTCGTTGACAGCACTGCGGTAGGCCAGCAGGAACAGAGGAAGTTTCTTGTTCCAATCCTGTTGATTTTTGGAGACCATAAGCGAGAGATTATTAAGGATTGTCCTGTTAAATCTCTCCACCATGCCATCCGATTGTGGGTGTAGTGGTGTCGTTCGAGTTTTCTCAATTTTGAGGATTTTACATAGGCCCTTAAACACAGCAGAGATGAAGTTTCTCCCCTGATCGGAATGGATCTGCGAAGGTGTCCCATATCTCGAGATCCAATGCTGGACTAGAGTCTCTGCTACAGTGGTAGCTTCTTGATCCGGAATGGAATATGCTTCGGGCCACTTGGTAAAATAGTCAATGGAAACTAGGATGTATTTGTTCCCATCAGTAGTTTTCGGTAGAGGACCAAGAATGTCGATCCCGATTCGTTCGAAAGGAGCTCCTACGTTGCAAAGATGTAGCTTCCCGCGGCTTCTTCTCTTTGGTCCTTTACGGGCAGCACAGGCGTCACAAGAATGACACCACTTCTTTACGTCATCCTTCGCCTTGCTCCAGAAGAAGCGCTCTCGAACCTTGGAGGGTTTTCAGGATACCAAAGTGTCCTCCAGTTGGACTACTGTGCAGTTCCTTTAGAACGTCTGGAATTCTTGATCTGGGAAGGAGTAACTGCCATTTGAATGCTCTACCGTCGTCAGATTCCCATTTCCGATACAAGACGCCATTTCGTAGCTGGAGAGATTTCCATAGAGCCCAGTATCTCTTCGTTGCAGGACTGTAGATAGAAATGTCTTGCCAACTAGGTCGCCGAGTGTCTTTTTCCATTAACTCTATGATAGGCTTTAGGTCTGGGTCTTCAAGCTGATCTTTTCTAACTTGGTCGTCACTCCATGGATCAGGATCTGAAGATGATGAAGCAGCAGTAACTTGACAGGCAGTAGGGATTGTCGTCCCGTACTGTTTCTCAATTCGGGAGCAATAATGGCAGTTCTCGGAACAAGGTCTTCTTGATAGTGCGTCAGCATTACCGTGTGACAAACCTTTTCGGTGCTTAATCTCGATGTCATATTCCTGGAGCCGCTGTATCCACCTGGCTACCTGGCCCTCTGGATTCTTGAAATTCAAAAGCCAAGTTAAAGAGGCATGATCGGTCCGGAGCAGGAATTTACGGCCGTACAGGTAATGATGGAAATGTTCTACAGCTTTAACTATGGCGAGCAATTCCTTTCTCGTGACACAATAATTTCGCTCCGACTTGGATAAGCATTTGCTCCAGTAAGCGATGACATGTTCGTTACCGTCTATTTCTTGAGATAAAAACAGCTCCAACGCTCTCGTGGCTCGCATCAGTGTCAAATATGAAGGATTTTTCAGGCTGAGGATAAGAGAGAATAGGCGTTGATGTTAAAGCCTCCTTCAGCTGTAAAAATGCATCCTCGCATTCTTTGGACCATTCAAATTTTTGTTTGCTCTCCGTCAGCTTATGCAAAGGTCGTGCAATGTTGGAAAAACCCTTCACAAACTTCCTGTAGTACGTACAGAGCCCCAGGAAACTTCGCAGCTGATGGACATTTTCGGGGCGGCTCCAATTCTTGACTGCGGATACCTTATCTGGATCTGTTCGTACACCCTCAGAAGAGATAATGTGACCAAGGTAGTTCACCTCACGGCGGAACAAATTACATCTGGACGGGCTTAACTTCAAGTTGGCTTCCTTAAGCTTTTGCAGCACCTTCCTAAGATTAGCCAAATGTTCCTCAAAACTGCGTCCTATGATGATGATGTCATCCAAGTAGACAAGACAGGATTCATAAGAGAGTCCTTGTAGCACTGATTCCATAAGACGCTCGAACATGGCTGGAGCATTGCAGAGGCCGAAGGGCATCACTTTAAACTGCCACAAGCCTTGTCCGGTTGTAAACGCCGTCTTCTCTCGGTCGTCGGGGTGTATCTCCACCTGCCAGTAGCCGATCTTTAAATCCAGAGTCGAAAACCACTTGTGTCCGGAAAGGGTGTCCAGAGTGTCATCGATCCGTGGAAGAGGGTAACTGTCCTTCTTGGTGATGTCATTCAGGCGTCGGTAATCAACACAAAATCTGGTGGAGCCGTCTTTCTTTCGGACCAAGACGATAGGAGATGCTCAAGGACTGGATGAGGGCTCGATGACGTCATTCTCCTGCATCTCTTTCAAGAGGATCTCAACCTCTTCCTTCTTGGCAAACGGTAGTCGTCTTGGATGCTGCTTGATAGGGGGATGATCTCCAGTGTCGATCCTATGCTGCGTTAAACTCGTGCGACCAACATCTTCGGATGTAGATGAAAATACCTGCTTGAAGTTGTCCACCAATTTTTCCGCAGCGTATCTTTGATCCTTCGATAATGCTGCACTCCCAATTAATTTCGAAGTCAAGGATTCGGAAGACACAGTCTCGGAGGAATCAATTCTTCTGATGATGCAGTTTACGGGAGTACAAGTTGCCAGCACTTCTCCTTTCTTGATATTCCTCGGTCTTTCACTTACATTGGCAACTCTCACAGGAACTGCATTCCTTGAAAGGTCCACAAGCGTAGAGGCCACCAGTACTCCTTTTTGGGCTATTATTCTGGTTAGGATATTCAATGAGGCCGAATTTAAAGCTGTTGTTTTCCTTGAGGGAGCCAGGTATTAGTATTTCTGATCTTGGGGGAATCAATAAATCTGTTTGGGCTATTATTTGATGAGCAGATTTTAAGTTATTTTCAGCATTGAAAATTGCTATGTCTTCCCTCATCGAGTGCAGCTCATTATTTTTAAAGTCGATAGAAAAATCAAATTTTCTCAAAAAGTCCAGTCCGAGAATGAAGGGATCTGTAATGTCAGCGACGAATGCCGTGTGATGGTAAGTGGCACTCCCGAACATTATTTCTAAGTTCACTTTTCCTTCAATCTCGATTTTGTCACCTGTCACAGTTTGGAGAGTAATGGCCCGTTTGCACTGCTGAAATTAAGCCGCTTAAGTTTCTTCCAACTCACTGCGCATTCACTTAGCGCATCTTAAGGTCGCTCAAGTTGAGCGACATTTTACGATTTCTCACTCAAAGATGGCTGCCGCTTTGAAACGTAAACAACTGGGCAGATGATGAAACGTTTGCCCTGTTGAACTAACACAATTAGTGCATTGATAAAATACAAAACAAAATAAGCGCAATAGATTGGTTTATGTTATGAAGGCATGGAGGAGAGTCTGAAGAATTATGGATTCAATAGAGCTTCTGCAGAAATCTCCGGAAAAATCTAAAATCTCACCCGGCGTTACAGGTTAGTAGTATTTTTCATATTTTTCTTTTATCTAATGTATACACCTGTGTAACTTTTTTCCACGTAATTAAATGTTCTGAAATTAGTGATTAATTCCAAAATTCATTCATGAGCGTCAAGGATTTTGATTGTTTACAATTACCGATGTTGAATGAAAAAAATTCAATTTGGCGCCACTGGCGATATTTTGCGAAAAATTAACTGAATCATTTTAATATCGACGATATTTAGAAAATGAATCATTGTAAAACATTATTTTGTATTGATTCGTGACAAACTGGGGGTGTAAATGTTGGAATTGATATCTTGTTTACTTTAAGGCACTGTTTTAACACTTAAGGCATCTGTTATGGAATTTAAACGTAAAAGGAAGTAGTGTGGCGTTTACACCTTTTTTTTAATAACTGCTTTACTATTCTTTGGAAATAATGTGAAAAATAACTTGAAATTAACCTTGTTTTACATCCTTTTGTCGCCAAAAAAGTGTTAAGTTTCTGTTGCTAAAAGAATTTCACCGATGATTCAAGTTTTCAATAATTCGAGGTACCATAAACCCCATTTTCCTCCGATTTTGCAAGCTACCGTTTTAAAACATTTGCACAAACTGATTATTCGGTTTATCTACTGAAAAAGCAGTGTACTGAATATTCGGTGTATCTCTATTTTTTACCATACCGTACCTTTAGAGTATTTCTTTAAAGTTACAAAAATAATTAAATGTCCTGGATTAAGTGGGTATTTAATGATCACCTGCCACTAATTAAATTTGTGTGTCTTGGGAATGGTATAATTTTATGAGCTATAAATTTCCGGAACTTAAATGTATTTTTAGAAATAGTTTTTTTAAAAAACAAAGAAAATGATGAAAAATAAACATACAGAAATAATCAAACTACATAATTTTGAAAGTTGAAGTGTACAAAAAAAAAAAGGTGCTGGTGAACTAGATGCTGTTCAAGTTGTATGTACGACATTTTTCATCCGTGAACCGTGTTGTTGTGATGCATGAGACACAGATGATGAGAGTTTTCAGTAGCTTGAGCCCTAATCACCTCCAATTTTCGTAGTGTGCTTTAGGTACACAAAATAAAAAATATGAGTACATTTGGTAACCTTAAAACGGGTGAATTTCAATACAATTTCTTGTTCTACTTTTATTTACAGACTCTGTAATTTTCATGATTTGTTTTGTTTATTCTTTTCAGAGGCCGAAGAAAAAGACCGCAGGAACGAAAAAAAAAAAGATTTTTGGGGGAGCTCTTGCAGAAGTTTAATGAAATGCAGAAAGCATGTGATGAAAACTCGAAAGAAATTTGTTCGCTAATGAAACAATCATTAGAAAATGATGCAAATTTCATTGTGATTATGAAGGAACAAAAAAATGTTTTAAAATCATTACTAAATAAATAGTACTCAATTTCATGTGTTATCTGATTTGTTATTTTGTTTAAAAGATTTTTTAATATGCATAAAAGAAGTAACTGTAGTCATTGACTTCATTGCTTGGAAAAAAAGTAAACAAACTCATAAAAAGTCAAATTTTATATCATTTTAAAACTAATGTCTCCTATAAGAGAAATTTATTAATTGTCATTCATGTAACAATTTCAAACTTTTTCAGCTTTTATGCCAATTGTGTTGAAAACAGAATTATTTTCCGAATTTTAGAAGAGGCTATATCCGCAAATTCCCCTCTGTTTAGTTTTCCTTCTCTTGACTATACTGTCGTGCTACGCGCAAAAGTGGAACCTGCAGTCAAACTCAAATTCGGATACTACTCTTCAAAGTTTTGCGCCACCATGTACAAATGGGGCCCATGTAATGGTACATGCTGCACCCCCCCCCCTCCCGCAAAAACTCTGCGGCTTTATTTCAATGTGGGAACCATCAACGGCTCCACAGCATCGAGGAAACCCCCATTCGCTTTCAAACAGCCCAACAACGGTGGACATCTCTTCCTGAGTGGATGGAAATTTTATAACTTCTGGCTGGCAATTTTTCACGAGAAAGTCACAAAATTCCAGAACACATTCACAAACGGTGGACTTTTGAACACCCAAAAAGGTGGGTTATAGTCCTGTAATCCGCTGAAGAGGCTAGCTTGTACAGGGCAATAGCGATCTTTTTCCAGCCAATCATCGCCAAAATTTGTCGTTTAAAATTTGCACGTTTACCTCTTGAAAACAGTAAACTGCATAAAAGATCACAGTCACAGTTAATCAGAGCTACAGCCGAGGCATTTAAATCTTCGAAATTACAGCTACAGTTAATTTGCCGTTCCACTCGATGCAGCGGTTTACAGTTAAGCTTTAAGTGCGTTCTCCAGTGCAAACAGCATTCAAAATAAGTGCGCTTAACTCGTAAGTGCACTTGTGATTGAGTGCACTTATTTCGCAGTGCAAACGGGGTATAACGCAGGGCGGCGTCCATAAGATCTTGAGTCCAAATTGACGAGCCACATCAGTCCTAATGATGGTAACGTTGGCTCCTGTGTCCACAATCATTTTGCAGGGAAACCCATTCACATATGCGTAAATGAAGAGTCCGTTGCAGCCGCCACTTCTTGAGGAAATCTGGAAAACTTTGGGATGGGGCTCATTCCAATTTGGCGACCTCCGCCCCGCGAGATTGCCATTGCTTAGTTTTCCTGAGCTGGAGAGGGAGAGGTGCTCTTCCCTCCTGTTTCTTGGCGGGCTTCGCCCTTCCTTCGTACGTGGCCCTCACCGCCACATTTCCAGCACTTCAGCGGTAGTCTACTTTGGTCCTTGCGAGCCGTAATCTTCTTCAGGGTCCCCGAGATCTCCTTGATTTGTCGCTCAATTTCCGAGAAGCGAGTTGAGTTCAAATCCTGGGCGCTCACTTCCACGCCCTGGTTGAACGGCGATCCTTGCGGGATGTTTGCTGTGCAGCCTCGAACTTCATTGCGTAGACCAAACCGGATTTAAGATCTTTAATGTCCGCCATCCGGAGAGCCGTCTGAATTTCTGGATTTCGCACTCCATCTATGAAGTAGTTCAGGGCCAGGCTATCGCGAACACTCGAAGGACAGTCCGAGAAGGCGAGATGGGAAAGCCTCTCAACGTCTGCTGCAAAAACTTGCAAAGTCTCTCCAGTCCTCTGGAGTCGAGATTTCAGCTGGAGTTGGCTGATTTCTTTTTGGCATACCTCGCCAAAGCGAAGCTCCAAGGCCGATGATAAGGCTTCGAAATCATGGTGCTTGTCCTCTGGGAAGGTCTGTAGTATATCAGCTGCATCCCCTCTCAGCGAGGCTGCAAGTTGACAGGCTTTCGTGGAAGAGTCCCAGGAGTTTGCTTCTGCAACGATGAGGAACTGCTTCTTGTAAATATTCCACGAGGTCTTCCCGTCAAACGTGGCCAGTTTGATGGATGGGCGAGAAGTTCCAGCTGCAGCTACACAGTCACTTGAGTTGTTGCAGGATGCTGATAACTTTGATTCCAGTTCTTTAATTTTCTTTTCCATATGGTTTTCTACTGTGGTGATTCGATTCTCAACGCTGTCTGAGTTGTTGCAGGAGCCTGATAACTTTGATACAAGTTCTTTAATTTTCTTTTCCACGTGGTTTTCTACTGTGGTGATTCGATCCTCAACGCTGTCAACTTTTTCTTCTAGAGCCTCCACTTTATTTTCCATATTGGCAAATTTACTTTCCACCAAACTTTTCATTGACGTTAGATCGTTCTTAATTTCTTCTTGACTTGAAGTTATGCTAGCGGTTAACTCATTCTTAATTTCTTCTTGACTTGAAGTTATGCTAGCGGTTAAATCACTCTTTAATTGTTCTTGATTAGTAGCCAGAGTCGCCATATCATTCTTTATTTGCTCTTGATTCGCAGCCATGCTCGCAGTCATGTCACTTTTAACAGCGTTGATAGCATCAAGGAGTTTTTTCAGTTGTTCCTCCATTGCTCGAGTAATCACCATAAAATTCTGAAGTCAAAAAGTCCTTAGGAAGAAAAGTCCGAGTTCACAGGTAATTCCAAGAAAGTCCTTGAAGATGCCCCACGTTGGGCGCCAAAATTGTAACGAGTCCGTAGCACCTTCAACTTTCTTCAAATGAGCATTCCAATCTTGAGGAAGTAACTATAAATTTATTTACAAGTATGTACACTATTTACAATAAGAGCAGGAAACAATTGCTAAACATCCAGCAATTAGGCAGCAAACAGTACAACCCTTTTGTAAAACCCAAAAATTAAAAAATTTTTAAACAAACCCCGTATTTTTAACGGAAAAGTTTAAATTAAAAAATTTTCAAAA
>JAXGGA010023904.1:0-12822 GCA_038373865.1 Uloborus plumipes
CGTGAGGGACAAAATGGTACCGTTTTCAAGGTATGGCCCAGTAGAATGACACCTTGCATCGATATTTTTAGACAAATGTTATTAATAGCTATACATTTTCCTGTATGTTATTTAGGAAGGTCCTGCAAAGACGAAGACGTCCAAGAAGAATGCCGTAAAGTGAGGGCCACAAGCTGCAGGGACAGATGGCGTATAATCGGAGCGAATGTTGGATTTGAATGCGTCTGTGCACCAGGTTTTGGAAAAGACTCCAGTGGTATTTGCAGAAGTAAGGGATTTTAGATTTCTAATTGAGTAAAATGATTAATATCGTGTCAAGTACTGGAGATTTGGCTGTTTCTTTGACAAATAGTACTGGTGAAGTCAAATGTTTGTCTTATAAGATTGTAGTCAAGTGAATTTAAGCTGTGTTTTTCTTTGAACAGACTAATCTTTTTCCCTTAGCAGTTTAGCTTTTTCCACTAATCAGAGGTACATCGAATGTACAACTGTACGTGAAAGTTTTTAAACAACGTTGAAAAGAAAATGCGCAGGAGCACCGCAGACACGTGTTTCCGCGTTACAAGGAACGCCTTTTCAATGTAAAAATGTACTTTTATTGGATGTCTGTGCATCCATTAGCCATAGGCGGCTGATGCACCAAAAAAGTGGGGGGTCAAAGGAAATACGGGAGAAAGAGTCGTAAGAAATGGGAGGGAGAGGATGCACCACCTTTAAATTTGCTAAAATTTGGTTATTTTATTGGATTTAAACATTGCTGATTAATTGACTCCTTAAGAATGCGGAATATGGCCTCAAAAATCAACCTGGCTGGTTGATTTTCATTCATGCTTACAAAATAATATAAAAAAGAACGATTTTTGGAATTTTCAGCTTTTTTCTGGTGAAATTAATCAATCCACCAAACAAAAAATCACTCAGTTATTGATCATTACGTTTAATTGAAAAGGGGGGGGGAGGGGCAAAGCCTTTTTGCTTTTGGCAGTGAGAGGGCAGTCGCCCCCCTTGCCACCTGTACGAAGTGGCAAGGGGGGCGTACACACATTGCTGTGTGTACGTTACTGCTGAAAACTTACTGTGAAGAAGACCTTATACAGCGGAACCTCGGTAACTCGACATCCCACGTGACCACGAAAATGTGTCAAGCTAGGCTAGTGTCCACTTGCAGAGGTTTCATAATTTCAACTATGGTATGGTTTTCTGTATTGCGAATTGACTATACCCTGTATATCGAGTGCTGACGTCTCAAAGTAAAATTAATTCCCCACTCTCTGTACTTTTCCTTTTGATGGTTGTCATAGTTACGGCTCTTTGGACTTTTTCCCCACTTAACTTTTTCAACAATGGTTAAATGCACAAAAGGTTAAAATTGCTTTGTGCATTCTATTGAAAAGCAACGTTATTAAAGCACAACTTTTTCTCAGAAATTTGTGCTTTATTTATGTGTGCCAGGATTAGTTAGAAAACGTTGAGAAATAACTGAGACGTGAGGATATAAATAAAAGCGTAATCCTAACTTGATCAACATAAAATAAATGAAATGCCTCAACAGCAGTGCCTCAGATCGAATTTTGTAGTTTTAAAAATGTATTTTAAAACTAATCTTCAACAAGGTTGGGGGAAAAATGAAATTTGAGGCAGGTACTCAACCTTCCGTTTTCCAAATCGAAATCTGTAAAGGGCATCTGTTATACATTATTAATAGTAGAGAAAAGGGGATCCAGGCCGTCCTCCCCCGGGAAATGTTTTAAAATTGTAGCTCGACAAATGCAGTTTTAGACGATCTTTGGTAAAATTCAGGAGACGAGGATTTGAGGAAAATTTTCGAATTAATCTTCTTCTTAAAAATGCAATTTAGACAATCTTTGGTAATCTAAACGAGGTTCCAGGGAGAGACCTTTTTCGAAATCGAAATCTTAAAAACGAAAATCTAATCATCTCCGATTATGATAGGGAGAATGGGATCGGAGACACTCTCTCGAAAATTCGTTTTCGAAATTTTCGCTCTAAACAAGCAGTTTTGGAAGACCCTTGATGATTTCGGGGCAAAGAGATGTGGGGGATAAAACCGAAAAATATTTTAAAATTAAAAAAAAAAAAAAACGCAATTGTATTGTTGGTTATCTTTTGGTGCGTTTAGAGGATCGGCAATTTTTCAAATTGACAGCTCCAAAAATTTAATCTTGGTATTTATAAAATTTCTAACCCTGCTGACTGTATTTTAACTTCTTATCTATTTAAAGCGTATTCTAGAGGCATACGTTTTTGTCCCCATTTTGAAGGGATTTTTATAATATTTTTATTAAAAAAATTAAAAATGTAAATACGTCGTCAAGTGTTTTACCCCCAAGAAGGAGCTTCTGAACGATGAAGGACTGTCTTCCCTGACGAACGTCTTGTATAACATTCATTACAGCTGGGGCTAGCAGGTGGCAAGAGATGGCACAAGACTTCGTATCCTTTTTGCTACCTAGGCACAAAAGAGAACCACGCACAAGATGGCTACGAACCCTTGTAATGATAAGCATCTGACAGACAATTGATCTAAACTGTTGGTCATTCAGAAGTACATCTACAGTAGATTGTTGATATCCTCGCGTTAAAGTTCATCAGCTCGTTTTTTTTGCTTTGGCGGCCCTTTCTTCAAACATTAGAAATAAATGGCCCCGCTCCCTTTCTGCAGTCGAACTCCAGAATATTTTGCTCCTACTGCCTCGTATTTGGTAGTTTAAGGTGAGAAGGGACTTTCAGATGAGCAAAAAATGGTCAAAAAATCGGTTCTTCTTTGATGATATTTCTAAAAACTATATGATTGAAATACATGTTATTGCTATTGTAAATAAATAGCTTTACCTTATTTGTGGTGAATTTGTATTCAAAACTAATTTAATAATGAAATATACAACAGTAAATGTTGATTTTCTCAAAACATAATTTTACGCGTGTTTACAAATTTCATACTGCTCCAGTGTAAAAAATTATTATTTAAATTTGCTAAAAATTTTTTGCCATATACTTAAGAGGTTTTTTAACATTTTGTTGGGAAGGAATTTTCTATTTTACTAGCTGTGTTGAATATATTTATACAAATACAAATACAAATGTGGCGACCAGCAGCAGGCTCAGGGCCCAACTTGGCTGGTCCTAGTCAAATTAAAGACCCCAATGAAGATCAATGGCCCTCTTAAAGCCATCTACTCCATTGCTCTTTACCGCCTCTTCCGGTAAGCTGTTCCAAGTTCCCACTACCCTGCTAAAATAGTAATTTTTTCGAATTTCCAGGTTCGCCTGAGGTTTAAACAGCTTAAAACAATGACCCCTTGTCCTGCTTTCCTTGCAAAACTCCAACCCTGCAACATCATTCATTTTAATAAATTTAAATAACTGAATCATGTCCCCTCTGGTTCTCCTTTGCTCAAGACTATACATATTAAGCATTCTAAGTCTGGAATCATAGTCTAAATTAGAAAATCCATTTACTAACCTTGTAGCCCTTCTTTGTACCCTTTCCAATAAATTAATGTCTTTCTTCAGATAAGGAGACCAAAACTGAACAGCATACTCCAAATGAGGTCTTACCAAACTTCTATATAGAGGCAGAAGAACCTTCTTAGATTTGTTTGAAATAGATCTATTAATAAACCCAAGCATCCTATTGGCTTTGTTACTAGCTATGCTGCACTGTTGACTGGACTTGAAATCCTGATTTATTAAGACACCTAGATCCATAACATTATCTGCCCTACTAATGACTGAACCCTGTAAATAATAGCTTGTATGCTTATTTCCATGACCGAAATGCAGCACTTGACATTTCCCAACATTAACTGCCATACCCCACTTGTCTGCCCATTTAGTAATATGATCCAAATCCTGTTGCAGCTGATTTATTTGTTCGTCATTTTCTACAACCCCCATAAGTTTGACATCATCGGCAAAACAATTCATGTTTCCAGAAACATTTTCATGAATGTCATTCATAAAAATAATAAACAAAAGGGGACCTAAAACTGATCCTTGGGGAACCCCACTTAAAACCTCACTCCATTTAGAATAGTTACCCCTAACAACTACTCTTTGTTTCCTTCCTGTCAGCCAATTCCTAACCCAAACTAGAATTTTACCTCCTACCCCTATACCAGCTAATTTGCTGAGTAGTGCTACATGCGGTACCTTATCGAAAGCTTTTTGAAAATCTATGTAAACAACATCTACGCATTTTTTGCCATCTAAAGCCAAGGTAACCTTGTCGTAGAAATGTAATAAATTAGTAGCACACGATTTACCTTTTCTGAAACCATACTGCAAACTACTCAACAGCCCATTATTTTCTAAGAAATTCATAATCTTAATTTTGATCAATGTTTCAAAAATTTTACATACCACTGAAGTCAGACTCACAGGCCTATAATTTCCTGCATTACCTCTAGACCCTTTCTTGAAGAGTGGTGTAATGTTAGCTAGTTTCCAGTCCTCTGGCACTATCCCTGAGTTATACGAAGCATTGAATATATTAACTATAGCGTCAACTAATTCCTCTGCACATTCTACTAGAATTTTTGGATAAATATTATCTGGTCCCGGAGCTTTTGTGGTTTTAATTTTTTTCAAATAAAGTAAAACGTCCTCCCTGGAAAATACAAAGTCCTCAAGCTGTGTAGTAGCTTGTGTCTTGCTTGTGTCAACTGTTGAGATACAGTTATCGTTAAAAACACTGGAAAAAAAGTCATTTAGAACATTTGCTATATCACCATCATTCTGAATTAAATTTCCATGCTCATCTACTAGTGGCCCAATTTGACTATTTCGAACTTTCCCAGAATTTGCGTATGCAAAAAACTCCTTTGGATTCCTGTCAATATTATCTGCCAGCTTTTGTTCCAATTCTCTTTTCTGAAACCGTACCAAATACTTAAAACTACGCCTAGCCTCACAATACTGTAGCCTGTCTGCGCTGTGACCAGTTTCTTTTAATCGACGAAAAGCAGCTTGCTTACGGTTTAGAGCATCCTTAGTTTCCCTAGTGAACCACATGGGCCAAATTTTTGTGTTTACCCCTTTTCTCCTAAAAGGAACAAAATCTCCAACTGTTTTTGCTAGTTTTTCCTTAAACTCTGTCCACTGCAAATTTACATCGCTATTGTCCAAACCTGATGAAAAAACCGCTTTCAAACTCTGCCTGAGTGCGACAAAATCAGTATTTCTGAAATTAGGTACAAACCTAAAATTTTTGTCTTTGTGCATATCAAACTTAATCCCAAACCTAATGCTGTTGTGGTCACTATCCCCAATATGCTCCCCTACACATAATGCCTGTACAGAGCCTTCAACATTGCAGAAAACAAGATCCAAAACAGTATCCTGCCGTGTTCCCTCAGAAACAACTTGATCTAAAAAACAATCACCAATTACTTTTAGAAATTCCTCTTCTCTACTATTATTGGGGTAAGAATTATTCCAATCAATGCCCGGAAAATTGAAATCCCCCATTATAATTACCGGTCCCTTACTCGACATGTCTCTAATAATACGATACATCTGTTCATCTTGACCCTGGCTTAGATTAGGTGGCCTATAAATGTTACCCAAACGTAATTTTTTACCCTTACCGCTCATCAATTCTAGCCAAACCATGTCAATATCATTAGGTTTGTCATTTATTGCCAATTCATTGCAAGTTAAAGTATCTCTAACATAAAATAAAACCCCACCACCTCTTTTACCCACTCTATCTTGTCTAAACAAATTATACCCAGGAATACACAATAAATCATCATCATTTTTGGTAGCCCATGTCTCGGTAACTCCAATTACATCCAAATTCTCATTTGTGATTATGCTTTTTAATTCTTCCATCTTGTTCCTAATACTGCGAGCATTGGTATAAAAAACCTTAAGCATGCTCAACTTGTTTTTATTCAACCCCTTACGATTTCTTGAATCAAAATTGTTGAAATGACTACTCTTATTTTCCTCCTTATTACCATTCCTAATTAAACCCAAATAGTTTGCATATTTTTGCAACCTTCTCCGTGAACCCTGCCCCCCTTTCAAACTTAGTTTTTTGACTCAGAATACTCCAAAACCAAACCACTAACCATTTTAACCCCTGTAGAACTCAGATGCAGGCCATCCCTAGCAATCCAATCTCGCTTACAATAACTCCACACATCGATGAATCTGATACTGCGCATATGGCAAATTTCTTTGAGTATCAGGTTCATGCACCTAGCCCGCTGGTTTAACCAGCTCCTATTGACTCCGTACCTGGGCAGCAACCCAACCACTTGGACACTGGTCGAACTGTTGGTTGCTTTATCCAACAGGGAATTCCACTCGTTCCTAAATTCCTCATTATTACTACGGCCTACATCGTTCGTTCCCACCCATAAAGTGACCATATCCTCCTTATCAAATGTCCCCCTCTTCTCTGCAACCTTATTTACATCCTTCACCCGAGCCCCTGGTAAAACAACACCTAGCCACCTTACGTTTTACCCTCCCGATTGAATTTCCCACCTCACGCACCATAGAATCCCCCAATATATAACCCCCTTCGTCTCCCAGTCTGTCTCCTTACTGCTAACTTCCCCCTTCTCCTCTGGAATAATCCCACTAACTAACTCACAGCTAATGCCCACATCCTTTTTAATAACATTCCCCTCTCCATCTGAATTGTTTACCTCCTCTGTCCCACAACCTGAGGCTATTTGAGCCTGCAAAATGGTCATCCTATTTTTTTAAGTCCAGGAGCTCAGCACACTTAGTGCAAGTGAAATCATCCTCAGAAATGGACTCTCTTTTCCCTCATACAGGCAGAACATCTGACAAATGTCGCAAGAAATCCACCTGCTCCCCTTCCCATTCTTAACCTCTTTCAAAATGCATATAACACCCATAATAACTCAAATGATCCACTTATACAAAAGCAATACAAAAAGACAAAAGACATTTGCTATGTTTTATTGAAATATGGATATCTTTCACAAAAAAAAATGTAAATTTTAGTTTGTTTTTTTTCTTTAATTTTTGCCACAATATTATAGAAAAAGTACTCCCAACATTTCACTTTCTGGGTGTTTATGTTCTCACATTTTGCTTGTATTTATCATTTTGATGAAATTTCAGGCGCTTGGAATAAAAAAGAAAAATCGTTAAAATTCAAATTTTAAATTAAAAAAAAAAAACAAATTTTAAAATATTTCAACGAAAATTTTTATATGTGTTAGTTTTTGCAACATATAGCTATGCTGCAAATTTCAAAGAAATTCATTGAAAATTGCTAAAGAAAAAAATGATAGTCCCTTGTCGCCTTAACGGAAATAACTTTTTTTTTTGATAAAAAATGTCTGGTTTTGTATGGACCGGCCCCCTTCTGGCATTTTCCCACATTCTCACATAGCCAGTCCGCCGCTGCTAGCGCCTATTTTAGCAGAGTATAGTATTTAATCACTTGCATGTGAGAGACAACTTCTCGTTCTCACACCCGCGTTTTTAATTGCAGTTGCTAATAAGATGCAATTTGATGAAAAAATTAACATTTTTTAAAATTATATACAAATTTTTCTGTAAAAAAAGTGGTAGATATTGGCAATGTAAATGTAATGGAATATGAATATAAATAGGAATTTAAATTTTGGAAGGTCAAGTATGAAGAGTACTTTAATTAGTGGAAACTTAGCAATTAAATTGCTGAATGAGAGTAAAAGTAAACTTATTGGATATCACAAATTAATTATTTAGGGATACATAGGCGCGACATTGATGGTGCAAACTTGCGATTATTGTAGTTAGTCAATTTGATTCTAGATAGCAGTATATGAAAGTAAGTATGCTAACAAGCGGTCGTAAGGGCTGCTGCGCCATCTATGAAGCAGCATTAGATCGGAAGAATGTGGGGTTTAAGCAATTAAAAGGGGCAGGACTAACTGGTAACATACGGTTGCATGCTGGTGGGGCAGCTTTGTATGTGGCCGGGCTTGTAACACCTATCTAACAATATTTTTAAAGAAATTCGTGCACGAAACAGGTTAGATTCCTTCCAAAATTCGAACGTCGGTTCTGGCTGGGGTGAAAAAAGTGGGTCATATGATGGTAAAATGATGTCTGGTATATGAGACACAATGCTATTTTTCCTCTTTTCCTAAGTTTAATATTGTTAATTTTTTTTTAAAAGACATACATTGAGATTGTAGCAGATATTTTTTAGATATTTTGAGTTTTTAGGAACACTGTAAATAAGTTAATATGTTTACATAGGTATGCAATAAGGCGCAAGTAAGTTACCGGCCTTCTTTACGTGAGGACTCCATGCTCTAAAAATTTTCAGAGTGTGTTTACTCGTGTCTGTAATTTGTGGGCGGGTTCTCGACGCTAGTGTCTCGAATTTCATATTAGGCATAACGCAGGGCTATATGCATCGACTCTCTTTACATATGTATAAAGGAGGATTTCTGACCTCTAGCTCAGTTATATTCTATTCACAAGCTGACGATTGCGTCTATATAAGACACGAAACTGCTAGTGTCCTTCGGATGGAATTAATCGAGATTGGTCTAGTTTTATTGGCGATGCATTTAGTTTTACAAAGCGATGTTTTTAAGGCATTAGCTGTATTATGTGATACTTTCTTTTGAATAATCATTTTTCTGTTAGGCTAAAAGCTGATGAAGTGTTTGAGTAGCACAGATTTTGTATGTCTGAACATCTTAAAGGCAATCATCTTGCCTTACATCGCGGAATGTATGTTAGATAAAAGACCAATGTTCATAATCCTATTTATTATGAGTGTGATTGGCTGCATGAAAAGTGGAGCTGCTGAATGGGTTCAATGTTGGTTTAGAAGTTTTCGTTGAAATGTTTACGATTATGTTTTTATATGTAGTAAAATTGATGCTTTTTTTACTTACCGTGTGGTCCTGAAAATTGACTTTTCCTTTGTGAAATGTTGCTTAGCAAAAGCTTGACCTATATACTTGACTGTCCTGCTCTTTTGTCTAGTGTTTAACATGGGTGTCTATGAGGCTTGTCGAAAAATTAAGCGAGTATGATCACCGAGTGGGGTAATTATTTATGCGTTGACTTTATTTTTTGGCTCAAAAGTTTTAGGCTGGAAAACCAGCGGCGACAAATGTCACCGTATATACATTTGGCCAGTTTCAGTAAGCGCTAATTTTGAACAGCTTGGCAGATTTTCATTAGAATATTTCCTATTCTGGAATCGATAGGAACACAGTGTGGGCAAGTCAATGCGACACACATTATTTTATTGAGATTAAGAATACGTTGCTAATAAAAGTTTTGCTTTTCCGCCATGGCATTTTCATATCTGCGTCTTTGGCTCTTTTTTAACAGAAATCTACTGTGAAGCTAGAGAAGATCAAGTGTCAGAATGTTCTGTAAGGACGCACAGTATCATCTGCTTACCATATTCGACGAAGATTACGACAACATATCTCATGCATTGCCTCAGTTGCCCTAACCATCGTTTTCTGTTTGAACCGAAGAAAAGCAAGTAGTGGCGAAATATGCATGTGTTTGTATTCGTTTTCGCGAGGTTTACTTTTGCTGGGAAATATTCTAATAACGAGATGATTTTCCATTTTTAGGCTATGAGCTCATGAATACGTAACGGCGCGGAGATCCTTAAAACTTTATTCAAGGGAGGCGGCGTACTGATTTTTCATGCTTACTCTATTTTACGCGTATGTCATACTAGTTTAGCAGATACTAGATCACAAAGGACTTCAACTTGCAGGAGAAGCTTTAGGGGCATTTTCCGAGCGGGACAGAGTCTTACTAAACCTCGTCTTCCCCAACTTTACATTAGAACTTTCGCTATCAAAATTGCTATTTTCAGAAACCTTCAGCTAACGAAAAATTATCTGAGCTGGTGAAGGATAGTCCTGCGCAACGGGAGGAGCAGATAGCTCCCACTTTCGTGCGCTCCCTCCTGTGAATTCGTCCGCTTGATGCATAATTCCATCTGTATAGAGCGCTAAGAACGGATAGGTGTGATGTAGTTCAAATATGTATAGTTGAATCATGCAGGAGTTGCGGATTTTTAACGCCTGATTTTTGCCACCAAATTCCGCCGCACGATGTTCTCCCTTTGATACCCACATGAGTTCATGTATGGTGGTTTTTGGCAGGAAAGTTTACTGCGAAGAGGAATTATTGAAGGTCCCGAATTAATAACAATGACGTTGAATGTTGGAAGTTGAGAAAAAAGATCCTGGGGGGGGGGGGGGGGGGGGGGGGGGGGGGGGGGGGGGGGGGAAAATTACAATACGTCAACGTTTAGAAGATGTTCTGGAGGTCATAAAGATGCTTCCTATCTACATTTTGAATGGGGAAATGTTTTACACTAATTCACCTTTATTTAAGCCTAATAGTTGAATATGCTGTCATTTAGAACAACCTATTGTTTTTACCAGTGGAATCCGTAGCAATCGGCATACTAGTAGGCAAATGTATGTAAGTATGAAAAGTAAATTGGAATGAGCCCAATATATGTCAGGATGCATGGTTTCAAATATTTTAATCTTTAGGTTTTAAACTGCGTTATATGATCTCATGAGTCTGAGTTGATAGATTATCTCATTGTTTCTTTTGTTTTGCAGCGCGCGAATTATCATATCAGGCTTAACTATTTGGGAAATTTCGAGATGTCTGGCTGTGACGTATATTACCTGCTAGATAGTGCAGTACATTTGTGTATTTAGAAATTAACGGCTTTTTGCATGCCAGTCGATATAAATTCTAAATTCAATCAATTAATAAGCGGTCATTAAAAAAATGCTGAATACCGCTGTTTGATTTGAATATAGGGTTAGCTCGATAAATCCCTCTGGGGAGTTTACCGTAGTCAGGCTATGGTTGAGAGAATTTATGCACGGATTTATAAGAAAATTAAATAGATCGTTTGACGAAGGTTTATTTTATTAACGGACTATTCGTTGGTGGCTGCTAAGATAGTGAAACTCTTGGTGCACCACGCGATTGGGTAAGAAAAGTGATGACTCTTTGGTCCCCCGCAATGCTACAGTTTCGTTGCCATAAGCTGTTATTCGGTTTTTGACACTTTATGGCCACGATGACAAGATGTCGAGTTTTGTGTCAATAAAAACGGTGTACTGCTTGCAGCTTGTTGAAATGAAAACTAGTGACTTATTTGATTTAATATCATGCTATTTTTTAAGCTATATTTTCATTTTGGCTATTAGTTGTGAAAATTTCGAAGCAACGTTTCTCTTGATCCAAACTAAGCTCGCATGTTTTTTTGATGTTCTAACCTTGTTGGCCGGTCAAAATATTTATAATAAATATTTCTTAATTTCTGTAACCTTCATAGCGCAGACTAGACGTCAAGTTCTCATTGTTTGTAAATTTTTACGAGGGGGGCAATAAAACTATTGGTGCGGATGCATGCAAAGGACGGACACAGTGCATTTTTTAGCGCTCTAAATAATTGGGGAAGGAAATTTCGGTTTTGATGATGAATAGACATTCTCATAGGAGCGATGGCAGAATAAAGATTTACGTTACTGTGTAAAAAATTAGAAGCCTTTACGGTAAATGTTGCTGTAAAACGTAGCGTATTACGTACGCGCGAAAATTTTAGCAGTGAATTGTAAGCGTCGAATTAAAAAAATTGCGATGCAGTCGACATATCGAATCAACTGTGTCACAGTCGACGGTGATTTTCTAGTGAGTATGGCATAATAGCACGTCTTTTTTTCAGGCCGTGTGCTTCTGATGTGTCTTTCTGTACTCATGGGGGATGAGTAAAGTGCTAGTGTTAAAAATTGGAGTCGCTTGGATGCTGATCCTTGTCGTTGCGTATCACAGCAGGCTTTTTAGATATCCTTCGTTTTTCTAATTACAGTTAGCCTGAGTACCTTGTAAAATGGGGTTAATCGGAACACTTTTCAGCTTTGATTGTAAAAAAAGCAGTTAAAAGATTTTTTTTTAATTTGATTTTTTGGGTAAAAACTTCGGTCTTGCTTTACTTTTGATATTCCAAGCAAAGACAAAAGATTTTGAGCAATTATTATTAAAATATATAGCAAATTATGGGTGTTCCGAATCACTCCCGCTGATAGGGGTCAATCGGAACACTTGTTAAAATTTTTATTTTTTTCAATTTAATCTGTAATAGGTCTCACAAACATGAGTAATATTGATGGGGGAGAATAAGAACAGATAATTACTGTCAAATAAATGTATAATTTCAGTACCAGTAAACGTTTATAATTTGTGAAAATTCAAAATAATTTTGAACTTATGAAAAATGAAAAGTAATTTTAAGAAAAGCTTTTGAATTGAAATGCAAAGATTTAACATGAATGGAAGTCACTCATGTCGTCCACAAATATGTACTTGTCCTTAAAACTAGCAATTGTGACTTGGCTTAAGTTTTTTCATAACATCTCCTGGGATGAACTCTGCCTTTTCTTTAGTTTTTTGAAATTTCTGGGTTTCGGGGATTGTCCTGAAAGATTTTTTCGCTTATTCATCACTGTCTGTGTGCTGGACGTTTACTACATAAAGTCTATGTGACTTTCTCCCTTTTATTTTAAGTAAAAAAAAGTCTCCTGGAGAAAAAATCTTTTGAAATCTGTAACTTTTGTCATTCTAAGATCTAGTTGCTCACGAGAAGGGATAAACAGTAATAAATCCTTGTCCCTGTCTTGATTAGAAGAATTGGGGTTAGAATCTTGATTTTTCAAACAATTTCCTTCAAATAAGTTTGAATTGGAACAACAGAACTAAGTGTTCCGATTCACCCCGCAAATTTTTTTCCCATGGCATTTTTCAGAA
>JAXGGA010023905.1:0-12822 GCA_038373865.1 Uloborus plumipes
CCTTTTTACACCTAGTTTTTAGAAAAGTGATATATTTTTTCCCATATTATGGACAACGAGTTCTGTCATTCGGGTTAAAAGTATTCCTAACCGTCAGATAAGATGAAAGTGGTAGTTTTACTTTAAAAATAACTTTGTGAAATATGCCACTTTTTAGGAATTTTTCAGATAGTCTGACCTTTTTTTATCTTTGAAAAGAGTGATCTATTTCTTCCCATAATTTGGACCACGAGTTCTGTCACTAGGATCAAAGGAAGTAGGGGAGAGTGGTAATAAATGGGCCACTTTTTGGTTTTGAATTTTTGTAATTTTTTCTAACACTTTGTTTTAACTCTAAATTGGTGTTTTAGTTACTTTACTTATCTGGCTCTCTAAAAAAGTCATAAACATTGGATTAGCACCTGTCTATGATGAATTATAATAGAAAATAAAAATTTTGAAATTTGGCCCATTCAACCCCACCTATGGGGTTGAATGGGCCATCGAAGGTAATGAATGGGCCACTAAATGAACTCAATGAAAATATGTGGATTTAATCTTTTATTTGCTGAATATGACAAAATAAATGTGGCACTTGACATGATGATACAAAATCATACTGATTGAAAATTATATAAACATCAAAACTGATGCAATTAAACTAAAGCTGATTCATACCAATTGTATCAGAAAAATGACTAAATAATGAGATTGTAAGAAATAAACAACATCAAATATATATAAAAAAAATAACAGATAATACACACTATGATTTAACAAAATTTATATATTTCAAAAATAATATTAAAAATCACTTTCAAAAACTTCATCTTCATGTTCAAACTTGTCAAAATTCAATTTTTTTTTAAATTTACTAGACATCAGGAATAAGAAATATCTAAGTAAAGTTACCAAGAAAGAGAATGAAATTGTACTGTGAGGAATATAATATGAAGGAGAGAGAGGGGCTTTTTCAAGCCACGCACCGCGACCAGAGGTCTATTGTACTATAGGAATATAATATAGATCTGCAAATTATATTTAGAAGTTACTACAAACCTATTTTGACGACAGTAATCATTATCTATGACAGTCAGTTGTGTTTCATATTAATGCGAAAATCCAAAGAAAAGGAAAAAAAACAATATTTAGGTGGCCCATTCATTACCATGACATAGTGGCCCATTCAGCCCCACCTATACTTTTGGAATACATTTAGGTTTTTTGAGCACATTGAATTTAAATAACATCAAAATACATCTTAAAATTAGTTTATAGATATGGGAAGACTAACTTATACATATGTATGCAGTGAAATACTTGGTACATTTTAGCTAGGAAATGTTTTACTAAAAACGGAAAAACTTACTTTTTAGCCAGATTCTTGACCATGCCACTCTAGTTCAAAAATGGCTCAGCGCAAACGAATGAAAATTGAATGAGTTTAGTAGAACAAATAGCTACATCTATTGATGGCATCAAAAAAAAATTCATGCAAATACTTTTTCATGTTTTGTTAGTGGCCCATTCATCACCATGGCCCATTCATTACCACTCTCCCCTATTCCTAACTGTTAGATCACATGAAATTGTTAGTTTTATTCTAAAAATAACTTTGCCACATTTCAGGAATTTTTCAGATGTATTTTTTCTCCCTTCCGGTTATTCACTTGCTCTTATCAATAGTCGATTAATGTCAACGATTTGTCGAACCGCAAACCATTATTATTTTCATCGAATGTATAACTTTTCGAGGGTTTTTGATTCTTTTTTTTCTCATATTTTTCCGTCTTAATTACTTCATATAAGGTCTCAAATGCAGAATTTTGTATTTATTTCAAAATTTCTCCCGGGGCACAATCTCCTGGACCCCTTGAACTCGGGAATAGTCCACTCTGAATCACACTTAAAAGAGGTCATTGCATCTGTCTCCTCTCTTCTGTTACCCATCCCGTTATTACGTCAAAAAAAAAGAAAAAAAAAAGAAACAGCATTATAAACACAAGGAAACAACACAGAGGCTGTTATCAGCGAAAAAGACACAAAGTTAAAAAAAGTAGGTTTGCTACTTAAGTTTTTGGGAATGCAAAGGGGTCTGGAACAGTTTAGTCTGTAACACCTTTAAGTCTAAGTCCGCCCTGGTATCAACTGGTGATGGAGAAAAAAAAGTTGAATGAATTGTGTTTACAATTCATCGGAAAAGTAAGAGCGAATTTTTTCCGAAAAATCTAGGGAGGAGGGGTGGGGAAGAAGCAAAGGCTCCGTCAAATCTTTGCTTGCAGCTGCGGCCCTAAAGTTAGTAACTCCTTTGAAAAAAAGTATCGCAAATGTTTTCTTTTTTTTTCTTTCTTTTTACATTTTTTTTATTAAGGAAACTTTTAAATTGAAAATGTTGGTCTTTCCTTTGACAGTATTTACTGTAGTTACGTGAAAACCCTATTTATGCAAAAATAATAATAGTGTAACAATAATTATATAAAAATGATAATGTAAAAATTATAAATACAGTTTTAATTTATATCGTTGTTTACTACTTTTTGCTTTAACTGTGTTTTTATAATTTTAATGAGTGTGTTTTGCATGACTATTTTTCCCCCTTTACCTTTACTCTTTTTTTTGGAAAGAGTTCTCTCATATTGGATTTCGAGTTCGATCTCTAGGGTCAAAGGAAGTATTCTTAACCATTAGATCACACAAAATTGTTAGTTTTACTCCAAAAAATAACTTCGTTAAATCTGCCACATTTCAGCTTTTTTTCAGATGTAGTATTTTTTCTCCATTCTCTCTTCTCTCTTGCTCTTATTCCTAGTCGAATAATGTCAACGATTTGTTGAACCTCAAACCATTTTAATTTTTACCGGATGTATAACTTTTCAAGGGTCTTTGTTTGCCTCTTTTTTTGTCATATTTTTCCATCTTATTACTTCATATAAGGCCACAAAATGCCGAATTTTGTATAAAATTTTCAAAATTTCTCCAGGGGGACAATCCCCCGGACCCCCTGTAATCGGGACTAGTCTACTCTACACCCCATTTGAAAAGAGGTCATTGCAACATTCTAATAAACATCCCGCTATTAGGTTATGTTATCACTTATCAGCGAAAAAGACACACGAAAGCTTTCAAAAATGCTGAATGAATTGTGTTTACAATTCATCGGAAAAGTAAGAGCGCGAATTTTTCTCTTACGAAAAATCTATGGAGAGGAGATGCGGGGGTGGGGGGAAGCAAAGGCTCCGCCTGCACTCCTAAAAATTAAGGTAAGTATAAATTATGCTACGATCAGCTACCGAATATTTGGTTGCAGCTGCGTCCCTAAAAGTTGAGAACTCCTTAAAAAGAAAGTATCGCAAATCTTTTCTTTTTTTTTCTTTTATTACGAAAACTTTCAGTTAAACAGATAAAATTTTAGTTACGTCCTTTGACAAAATTTACGCTATTTATGTGAAAATAATTATAGGAAGTTTAAGTAAAAGTTTGGGGGAGGGGGGGGGCCCACAAAAAGTTGCATAGGGGCCCATGAAACCTGTCGACGGCCCTGAGGATATGTTATTTTGCCTGAGAAACGGAAGCGATCTATCAATCGATATCCCGTGATGAACAGTAGCGGAAGCTTTTCAGTGATTCTTAGGCAGGGATTCAAGTGAAACAGGCTATCGCAAATTGCAATCGCTACTGGAAATGAATTACATTAGAACATTTCTTGATACTGGAAATGAATTACATTAGAACGTTCATCGTGACGTTTGCCTATGAAAAATGAGCTAGATAAAACGTCACAGCCTACTTGGCGAATAAGAGGAGATCGTCAACTGCTTGTGAGCTCTTATTGGCTCCGCTCGTAGTGACATTAGTGCCAAGTTAAGCTGATGATAATGTAATTCACTTCCAGTAGCGATTGCATTCGAAGCGATTGCAGTGCTGTTTCACTTGAATCCCTACCTTAGAATTAACTTTGAAAAACGTTCCTTTCAAAAAAAAAAAAAAAAAAGTTATTAATGCTTTTGCCGATTAACATGTTAAGCTAATCCTAAAAAGTTTTCGTCTCGTGCGATTTGCGAAGTTCAGCAATGTTAACGGCTGATACCACTAGTGACGTCACAAGAGTTCAGACGAAAATTTTACATAGACCGTTGAGCCTTCATTTAAGTTTCAAATATTTATTTCTTTTGGTGTGTTGGCATTGACACGTCCAGGGTGTCAGATTATTTACATTTTTTCGTTATTTAAAGTTAACAATTTTCGGATTTGTCATGTATTTCGAAGAAGCAGATAGTGTTTTTGAATTTTTCCGAGGGAATTTTTTAATATATTCTCTCATGTTTGTGCCTTTAATCATTGTTATTTCTCCAATAACACCAGCTCTTGCAGCGCATGAGTTTACAGTTTACAGAATGCAACATTTTGATCTTCATGGAACACCACATGGTTTGTTTATTTTTCTTCCTGTTTTGTATGCCATTTATGAGTCTAATTTTATAGTCCTTTAATTTTGAATTTACTGTCAAATACTGGATTACATTCAAGAGTTTTTTTTTTTTTTTCATTCAATGCAGAGTGGTGCTTTTAATGGGCAAGGAAATACATTTATGTTTTTGCTTTTCATTACATAATAGAGAGTTTCTAACCTAGAAAAATAGTTTTAAATGAGTCACTTTTATTATTGCCTAAAACAGTTCTCCTTAGACAGGGTTCCCACGGTCCTTAAAAGTCCTTAGACACTCCTTATTTTTCATTTTGAAAAATAAGGGCCCTTAAAAGTACTTATTTTTGATTCAAGGTCCTTAAAATTATTTTGAAGTCCTTATTTTTCACTACTTCTAGTAATTGAATGATTTGAAATTGCTAGCAAGAATGAAAAAAATATTCTTTCAGCTTTTCCTTTTTACTGCATTGGGATCCTGTGCTGAAATCTAATCATTCTCAGTGAGAACAAAGAAAACAAGTGTAGGTGGGGGTAGTTGTCTAGAAAATACCACTCACCATTTTTAGTTTGAAAATATATATGTATATTTATGAACTCATAGATGCTTTAATATACTAAGAAAAAAAAAAAAAACTTTTAGCTCTACAAATTTTTTGTCCTCTTGTATTTTTCAGTCTGTAATCCATATCACAATGATTTATTTAAAAACAGTGGTGCTCAACCTAAGTTTAAAGAAGTATAGTCATTTGAAGGTTTGACATTCTTTTGAACTACAGTGAAGCACCGTTTATACGTTTCTCTTTTATACGTTTTTATCATTTATACGTTTTTACTCTCGGTCCCGGCAGAGTCCAATACATATTAATGTTAAAAAATTTCTTTTATACGCTTTCCTGAAATCGCAGTTTCATTTATACGTTTTTTAAAATCTGAGTCAAAAGGAGCGAGATTGGGCTTGGGCAGATGTTTTACCGAAAACGATAAAAAAAAGTGCTTCACCATTGGTGGATTTTTGTTTTCAGTGGATGGCCCTATTGAAATCATCGAAGTTACTGATTTTGCTCTCCCTGAAAACTGGTCAAATGTAAATGAAGTTTCTTCATTTTATGACTTCGTTCACTGCGATTCAGAACATGTTCACTTCTAACAATCGACGAAATGATCGATAATGAAGAATCCAGCAGCGAAGAAGAGGATAATTGCTCGGAAAAGCCACTGCCAAGTTTTTAGCAAGCTTTAGAGGGTTTTAACACCATGCAAAACAATCTCATTAGTAGTGAGTTAACTGATAACGTTAAGATGGCACTTTTAACTATAAACAAAGAACTTTTTTCTGTGCATTCCAAAAGAGACTTACAGACTAAAATAACGAAATACTTTGAACGTCAGTCTGGATGAATATGAGAAGTAGTAGATGTAAATTAATTCTAGAAAAGGTTAGTATTACATGCTTTATGTCATTGTATTTCATTATTTTATTTTTCTTATAACCCTTAAGTTACTTTCAACCACAAATATTCGTTTTTTCTTATTTTTTTGCAATTTTCATTTATACGTTTTTTCATTTATACGTTTTTTTCTCACGATCCCTTGAAAAACGTATAAACGGTGCTTCACTGTAGTTCCTTTAGAACAAAATGTTTTCAGAAGTAAATACTGAATTTTTCGATGAATTATTTGTTTGACGACAAAAAAAAAAAAAAAATGCAGGAGCTTAAAGCTTTACTATTTTTGATTTCTAATCATATTAAAAGTTTTTCTAGATAGCATCGTAAAACATTGAAAAATTAAGAAAATTACTTACTACAGAACTCTTATTTTCACTACTTAATTCGTATTTTATTAATACAATTTTTGCTACTATTTCTTATAAACCAGTTTCTCAATATTAGGATAATGTCGTAAGCAACTACATGAGTCAGTTTTGCAAGCTGTAGACACCACTTTAAAACTATTTTTCAACTCATGCGCCATGCATACATTTTGCCTCATTTGAACGCATTATTCATCATGCCAATCAATGCAATCAAATAAAAAAACTTTGTAATTGAAGACTTGCACATTTGCGACTTAATTGCTTCTACTTGAAAATTATAACAGGGTTCGTACGCTCCTTACAAACTCCTTATAAACTCCTGCTTTTTAACAAAAGAAAATAAGGGCCCTTAAAACTCCTGAATTTTGCCATTATCTCCTTACAAACTCCTTATTTTTTATTCTGTTTATGCATGGTTTTTTTTTCTGTTAAGTATTTTCTTCTACCACTAATCTCAAAGGGTGAATTTTGTTCGGATATTATACCTGAATTCCTGTATTTTTCGTGAGTTGAAACAGGAAATCAAGTATTTTTCGCTGTGCTTTTATCTTCCCACATCCGAAATTTTTATACTTACTCCAAATTTAGCACGATTATATCAATAATAATTAATAGTTTACATCATCTAGACCTGCTAGAATGACACTCTAAAATTGTTTTGCGTTAATACATTCTTTTATTTGCCGTTTTTATACTTTTGATGCCTTCGTTTTCAATGATGCAATCTCTTTGCATCCGGTTTGAGAATCAAATTTTCCTGATTTTTGTTGTTTACTTTACTTTGCAAAGGGGCAAATAAGTAAAATGTCTTTTTATTTCTATTAAAATTGAAAATAAGCATTTTTCAAGTAAAATTCGTGGTTCCCTATGAGAGTTAAAAAATTTAAATTGAAATCACTTTTAGTTTAAATTTGGCTTCAATTAGGGGAGAGTGGTAATGAATGGGCCATGGTGATGAATGGGCCACTAACAAAACATGAAAAAGTATTTGCATGAATTTTTTTTTGATGCCATCAATAGATGTAGCTATTTGTTCTACTAAACTCATTCAATTTTCATTCGTTTGCGCTGAGCCATTTTTGAACTAGAGTGGCATGGTCAAGAATCTGGCTAAAAAGTAAGTTTTTCCGTTTTTAGTAAAACATTTCCTAGCTAAAATGTACCAAGTATTTCACTGCATACATATGTATAAGTTAGTCTTCCCATATCTATAAACTAATTTTAAGATGTATTTTGATGTTATTTAAATTCAATGTGCTCAAAAAACCTAAATGTATTCCAAAAGTATAGGTGGGGCTGAATGGGCCACTATGTCATGGTAATGAATGGGCCACCTAAATATTGTTTTTCTTCCTTTTCTTTGGATTTTCGCATTAATATGAAACACAACTGACTGTCATAGATAATGATTACTGTCGTCAAAATAGGTTTGTAGTAACTTCTAAATATAATTTGCAGATCTATATTATATTCCTATAGTACAATAGACCTCTGGTCGCGGTGCGTGGCTTGAAAAAGCCCCCTCTCTCCTTCATATTATATTCCTCACAGTACAATTTCATTCTCTTTCTTGGTAACTTTACTTAGATATTTCTTATTCCTGATGTCTAGTAAATTTAAAAAAAAATTGAATTTTGACAAGTTTGAACATGAAGATGAAGTTTTTGAAAGTGATTTTTAATATTATTTTTGAAATATATAAATTTTGTTAAATCATAGTGTGTATTATCTGTTATTTTTTTTATATATATTTGATGTTGTTTATTTCTTACAATCTCATTATTTAGTCATTTTTCTGATACAATTGGTATGAATCAGCTTTAGTTTAATTGCATCAGTTTTGATGTTTATATAATTTTCAATCAGTATGATTTTGTATCATCATGTCAAGTGCCACATTTATTTTGTCATATTCAGCAAATAAAAGATTAAATCCACATATTTTCATTGAGTTCATTTAGTGGCCCATTCATTACCTTCGATGGCCCATTCAACCCCATAGGTGGGGTTGAATGGGCCAAATTTCAAAATTTTTATTTTCTATTATAATTCATCATAGACAGGTGCTAATCCAATGTTTATGACTTTTTTAGAGAGCCAGATAAGTAAAGTAACTAAAACACCAATTTAGAGTTAAAACAAAGTGTTAGAAAAAATTACAAAAATTCAAAACCAAAAAGTGGCCCATTTATTACCACTCTCCCCTACGTTGATTGCTATTAATAACATGTTCATCATTGAGCTTTGAAATGTAAGTTATGCTAATTTTACTTTAATAAATCATTAAATATGCCATTTTCTTCTTCTATTTTGTTTGTTTAACGTGTTTATTATGAAAATCGCGATCTCTTTTCATCCGTCATTGGAATAGTACTTTTTGCTTTTATGATGTTTACTATTCTCTGTCAAGAAGTAAACAACTAAAATTTCATTTTATTTTTTTGTTTAAATCATTAAATTGAATAGTTTTTAGCGAAATTCTGTGCTCTTTATGAGTGTCAATCGTCAAAAAGTTTAAGGAATTTGAAAGTTATTTTGGCCTCTACTATCTTATCTATAATTATTAAAATAAAAATATTAGCTCATTAATATTTTAATTTTAATATTTTTATTTTATCTTTTATGTGGATTCTGGTTACAAAATTATTAATAAGTGTCTTGTTTTTTAGAAAGTACTAATTTTTAATCAGTCTTTTTTTTTTACTTTTTAAACAATTTTTTTTCAAAATAAAATATTTTTTAATTTGAATTTTATTTTAAGTCAGCTAATGTTCAAGAAGCAGTAAATAAATATTTTTGACTTTAAATTTAATGTGTTATGCAATATATGGTTGGAGAAAAATTAATGATACAAGACTTGTGAAATTTTTAACAAGTGTCTTGTTTTTGAGAAAGTACTAATTTTCAATTGGTCTGTCTTTTTTTTTTTTTTTTAGTGATTTTTTTATAATTTATTCTCAAAATAAAATATTTTTCTATGGTTCCCCCCTCCCCTTCGTTGTTTGAATTTTATTTAGAGTCGGCTAATATTCAAGAAGCAGTTTTAGTGCAAGAAGCAATTCAGTGTTTTATTCAATATATTGTTGGAAAAAATAAATAATACAAAACTTGTGAATTTTTTTTTAAAAATATTTTGTTAAAAATATTTTGTTAAAAATGCGTCTTTCAACAAGAAAACACTCCTTAAAAATTGAAATGAGCTCCTGCAAAAGTCCTTAAAAACTCCTTACTTTTAATTTTCAAATTTGAGTATGAACCCTGTATAATCCATTTGCATCTGCATTTATTCAAGTAAAATTTATCGTTGACTTTCACTATTGGTTATCTTATATGTATAGAGATTTTTGGAAATAATATAACAGTAGCTCAGTTTGTTATATTTTGTCATGTTTTGAATTTTCAGCTCATATTTGCAAAGCATTTCTCAGATAGTTGAAATTTTCTTTTCACAAAGCACTATTTTACACAATTCTTGATTCCCGCCCCTTCCCCTGCAAACATTGCATCCAGTGAGTCATGGAAAATCATGGATTTCAAACTCCAATTCTATCAGATACCTTTCATTTTGTAAATTGGAAACTTTGGCATATCTGTCTTAAATTTTAGCCCCTGTATATGTAGTTTAGGAAAGTGATTAATTCACTTTTACAAAATTAATTTTTTATCTTAATTTTATCAAAATCTGAGCTATACTTAAGTAAATAGTAGTAGCGTCAAATTAGAACTCCTTGCCTTGTATTGAAATCCATTTTAGCATTTTTGTTTCCTGGATAAAGATAGTAAATTGATCCTTTTTTCCTCATGTTAACTTAATGTATTTGTAAAATACGTATTTTATACTTTTTTCTGAAAAACGCAGCCTTAAAGATTCTAGTGCATCTTTGTCTCAAAGCTAGTACTTTAATGTCCAGTGTTTGATGTAAAATTGCCGCTAGTCTTGGAATTGTCATGAAGAAGAAGAAAGTTAAGATCACAATTTTTTATTTTGAAAATTTTTCTTAGTCTTGGGTTTAAAATGTAATGATAAATGCTTCAAAAATATATTCTTTTGGGAAAAAGCCCATTTTTTGTGTAACCCATAAATTTCATGCATATTTGATGACTAAGAAATACTTTAAAAGGTCCTTAATTTTTTGGAAAAAGGTCCTTAGGAAGTCCTTATTTTTCGTTTTGAAAAAGAAGTGGGAACCCTGTTAGAGGAAAGGAATTGGGTTGTGAAAATCTCGTGCTCTCTTGAGATTAGAGTGAGATTTTTAAAAATTGAGTTTTTTTTTAATTTTCACAAAATAATACATCGTTTAAAGACGACTTCCTATTTTTGCACTAATGAAAATTTCAAATTCAAAATATGACACACAAATCTATTATTTCATGGGTTCACACCATTTCTATTGATAAAAAATATTGACCTTCCTATGCACTTGATTTAATAGCCACAGGGATAATTTTGTTGAAAATTTTATTGAAATTAAGCATTCTAAACTAAAAGCACACTGTTGGTTTTCACTAATGTTTGCATTAATTTATTTGAAGTTTCTTAAATTTTATATAAATCCTTTGAATGTGGAAGTTTTAATCTTCTGCCTTTTTTTTGCAATTAATTCTTCAGAGCTTCCCTCATTATTAAAAAAGGGCAGGGTGCTGTTTTTAAAAAAAGGGCATTTTTTTCAAGTTTAGGGCATTTTTTCTTAACAAAAAGGCATTGAGTCGTCTCAAAGCAATCGTCAGATATCTTACTGTTATTCTTCGCATTACATATTTTACTGTCTCTTCATTCGAAAGGTTCTTTTGTCTCAGGCTAATTAAGTGCAGTTAAAATTTTGTTATTGCCATAATTTAGCATTTTTGTTAAACACTATTTTAAAAAACTCTAAACCCTAACTAAGTAAAATCGAAGATTTATCAATATTCATTTTATGCCTTCCTCCCCCTCAAATATTTAAAAATGAAGCATGAAAAAAATTACACTTGCATATGCATGACTAATTTCAACCAATAATGAATTTAAATGAAACAAAATTTATAGTCTGCTTTTTCCCGAGTTGTACATTTTTAAATGCGTAAAAGAACACTTTAGTTAACAATGAGAAAAAATTGCTCAAACATTTAATCATCCGCACATAATATAGTTTTAACTCAATAGCTCATCTTCAGAATTTTTTCCTCTTGTATTGTTCAGCTTCAGAAATTAAACTTAGGATATATCTTAAATAAAATCATTTCAATTCTTCTGGAAATTTGATAACCTCTGTGGTATTTCTGACACATGATTGTTATTGGATGGAAATTTATATGAATGACAGTTGAATGACAGAAAGAACTACTAACAAGCTCACAGACACTGAAAAAATGACTTGTAGCACAATTCCATATTTATCAGTTACGTTGAAAAATTCATCAATTCAAAAAATAAAGTAATAGTAAAAAGTAATTTTTTTTCCACAAATGTTTGAACTTTAAAATTGAATAAATTAAATTAAGCTTCACTGCAATTACTAGTGTATTATTTATAAAATTCAATGATGATAAAAACAAAATACTGTATTATTTACATACATATCATATTTCAAATATATTTAAAAGAAAATTTGTCTACATTTTAAAGTCTTCCATTTTTTAATTACATCTCCTGGGTTCATGTTGTCATTTAATTTAATCAGCATTAGCTGGTTGACATACTCCATTTTTAAACTTGACCTTTTATCAATCAACACTAATTTAACCTGAGAAAACATTCTCTCAACTTCTGCATTTGAAATTGGCAGTACACATGCAACAGCTAAAGGTATTTTTAGGGAGGGAAATATTTCACCATTAACTTCTTCAGTTTTCAGAATCACTGAGATGTTGTGAATTGCCAAATTACTTTGGATTTTGGTGTAAACAACTCTGCCCCTCCCAGTAAATAAAGCAAGAGAAACCCTGAGTCAAGGATTAAGGAAATGATTGAGAACTTAACAGGTGTTCGTTGTTTGTTCCTTATTGCTCCCAAAGTGACAGGTGGAAGATCATCTGTTTAGTCTCTACAATGCCCAGGCCACTTTTATCCCCTGAGTGCTAAGCAGCTGATAATGGATGGCATTTCTCAATACCAATCCAAGTGGGGGGGGGGGGGGGGGTTGGTAATTTTCACTTCGAAAACATCTTAGGGTAACAAGGGGAAGTTGAAACTGGTTTGGTACCTTTAAACATTAAAAATATCTTGAATCAAAAGGCCGCTACTTCATAAAACCAGGAGGCAACCAGGGCGCCGTTTTACTGGTAAAAGGGCAAGTTAGGCGCATTCTAAGTATCAAAGGGCAGGCAGGGCGCAGCGGCCTCCCGCCAAGCCTGGGGGAAGTTTTGAATTCTTTTTGATAGGCAGGGACATTTTTGTTTGAAATTGTAAAATCTAAAGGTTCTTTAGTCACACTATTTTGAAACACACTTTTTTTTTCACTAAGCAGGGTTGAAGAAAATTTTTTTGAAACTATTTAAAAAAAAAAAAAAAACTAGTAACGTTGAAATACTGGAATGACCCTGAATGGTTGGTTTTTGCAATTTTTGTGAAGTCGTAATATTCAAATGAGCTGAAATTTGTAACGTCTCACTTATTCAAAAA
>JAXGGA010023906.1:0-12821 GCA_038373865.1 Uloborus plumipes
TGAAGAAATTTCTTTAATGAAATAACGTTCTCATGGGTTAATGCGGAATAAGAATCTACATATAATGAAGCAATAAAGTGGAAATCTCCATTTTTGGACTTACATCGTTCTGGTTCTGAGGTACAGAAATTAGGCGTAAGAAATGAATTCTCTCTAACAGCTCTCTGTTTTAACTTACGAAGTTCTCGTATGTAAGAGAACGACTGAAAGTTCCGCTATATGACTGCATATATATAAATTACAGATACACGGATCTGTTGTTCCAGCGAGCTAGAATAGCTTTTTTGTACCAAAGGACCATTTCCGAACTGATAACTTTTGGTATAACGGTAGTATGTACCAGTTGTATTGTACCACAAATACAATTTTGAAATTTTTGTCGATTTAAACTTTTGGGTCCAAAATTAAAAAAAAAAAAAAAAAGTACATAAAGGGGAGAAAACTTTGACATTTTAAAAAAAGTTATAGCAAAAAATGCTTTGGACATGAAGAGCCCAAATTGGTACTCTTTTCATCTACGTTTTATGACATCGACTTCCGCATTAAAGTTTAAAAAAAAGTTTCTAATATTTTATGGGAGCCGATACAAGTATGAACGTTAAAACCAAACTGTGTCTTGTAAATGCATATTAAACTCCATGTGTTTATGCAAAATCGATAGCTGTATGCAAATACATGGGATGATCCAATGCTTTGCTCTCTCCATCTACTGTTATTTCACTATTAATAGTAGATGATTCCTACAGTTAGAAATAAGATCCAAATGTTATTTCACCAAATGTTTTTACAAGACCACAGAGCCATTCCATGTCTAAATGAAACAATATATTTCAGTTGAGTCAATATGAAACCAGAGCACATTTGCATTTAATTCAGTACACTTTTAAAGCTAAGATGATTTGTGGTGACTGTTGGGAATACGGCAAATGCTATTGGAATCGTTTCCATCCGCAGAATTATCCCAAAAACAATATTTTCATACATAATTTATGAACAGTACAAACTTATTTATATAACTATGAAAGTTCATCAAACGAGCCAATGAGATGATTTTATGATGCTGTTGATTGCAATTAAATTATTTCTTAAACATTCTAAAAATAATAATTATTGTGATATTATTAAAATTTTAAAAGAAAGATCTGTAAAAAACATTATTAATGAACGAATAAATAACTAAACTTAGCTTTGATAAAATATATGCATTGAATTAACATAAAGATTTTGCGTAATTTTAACTGCAAAAATTTTATACAAAAAATAACAATGTTACAGGAGAAAATTTTGAATAAAGTAAGAGAAAAAAGCATTTATTTCAGAAGGACTTGTATTTAAAAGCAATGTCTTTATTGGTAATAAAGATTTCCAAAGTTGCTGATAGACTTAAGGCTCTTGCAACAACATTTTTTGCTCACAGAAGGTTCTGGGTTGCTAAACAGCGTAAGTGACTCGATTGAGTAAAGTAGTAAAATTGAGGGATGGCGATTTCCTTAAGAGCTATGGTGAGTTTCGTCCGTAAACGGTTTCGATCATGCATCAGGTGTTGTAATGACCAATTTCATAGCGGCAATAAATTTCGTAGACTACTTTTAATTGACGTTGTAAAAGGAAGAAAAAACTTGATTTGCTCCCAGGAATAAGCAGTTTCTTTTAGGAAGGAAATTTTGAGAATTTCTGTACTGCAAAAAATGAGCTGTTGTTTTTACAGTATAATACTGGCAGCAGAGGTTCCAATTTAAAACTAAAATGAACAGTAATAAACTGTAAAACTAGCAATTTTAGTTTCTTACTATAAAGTTAGAAATTTTAGTTTATTGCCGTAAAATTTAGCTGTATTATACTGTAAAAACAGCAGTATAATACTGTCAACAGAGGTTCCAGTTTAAAACTGTAAAATGCACGGTAATAAACTGTTAAATTAGCAATTTTACAGTTTATTAGTGTAAAATTAGAAATTTTTCTTTATTACTATAAAATTAGCTGTATTATAAAATAACATTCATTTTTTGCAGTGTGAGAATTTTCAAGTAATTTAAAGAAAGAGGGAAATTTATTTATATTTTCACGTTTTTTCCTGCACGATTTAAACTTCAGCTGCTGTTAGCTGTAGTTGATGCAAATTACAAAAATTTTTTTCTCAAAGCAACTTGTGTGAAATAAACTGTCATGAGTGTTATAGCTACACATCACTGACTAATTTTTATTGATTTGCAATAAATATTTAACTGATTGATTTGAATATTTAATGTTTTTATTAACACTACTAATATCCCAGACAGCACGAAACGTCCAATGGACGTCCATTTTATGTCCTGAACGTCCGAATCTGGTCTGATGTCAAAATCGATGAAATTTGGCAATCCTTAGATGCGCCTCACAAGACGTCCCACGGACTATTTTTTTTTAGGTCTAAGGATGACCAAAAGTCATCCGCATCCTTTCAGGACGCACCACGGACTTTTTTTCCAGATGTCCTGGGAACTTATCTCTAAGGATGTCTCAAGTCTCAACAAAATCAATTGTTTTTAGGACATTATTTTCAAGTTGTAGGGAAAATTTTATTTTATATTTTCTCAATGTAATTAATACAAATGTTAGTAAACCATGATGCACAAAACTTATACAAAGCATGAAAATAATATTTAAACTAACTAAACATAAAAATATGCTACAAATTTTTGAAGGAAAAAACGCCTTGAAAAAATCCAATTTTTTAAAATTTTACAATAAAATATGAAATGGGAAGCTCAAAGTAGCTCTACAACTAATTTTAAAAACCAAATTAATACAAGCTTGTGTTTGTCCAAAAATTTTTTTTGAATTATGTCATGGTATACTATAAATTTCGATGACATGAGGTCATCCTGAGGAGCATCACATAGGACGTCCCAAGTGCAAATTTTATTATTGTCCTCCGGATAGCCTGAAGTAAACTGCAACATTTCAGGACTTACGAAGGACTTTATTTTCAGACATCCTGCGGTCTTCATTCTTAGGATGTCCTGCAAATAAGTCAAATCAGTCGATTATAGGACTTACTTATTTAACTTCGAAAATTCTTATTTTGAGTGAAAGTGGTGAGTACGAAGTGAATATTTTTTCCATACTCATCTATGAAATTTTTGGATTTCTAATATACTTTATTCTAAATGGAAAAGTGGGCGATTTGTTCCGAAGAACTTGGATTTTTTTACAAGTAAAGTTGAAATATTTAACTGCTATAAAGCCGAGAAATGAACGAAGTTACATAAAAATTGAAGTATTTTCAAAGTATATTAATAAACAGAAAAGTAGAAAAACATTTTAAGAGTCAAAAATGATTTAGTTCAAATTTTTGTGTGTGGAAATGGACATACATTTTTAAAACGTTCATGATAGTCAAAATTCTTGCAAATTTTGACAGAGGTCAAAATTAAAAAAAAAAGTTTTGCCAAAAATGCTTTCCTTCTCTCAAATTTAAAACATCAAAATTTGAACTTGATTTATTAAAGTTTATACTAGGCTAATGACCTGATATTAATACACAACAGTATATCCTGAAGAATTTTTTTTTTAAATAATGATTGTTTTAAGCTTTTTTTCTTTCTTTTTCTTTTTAAATTCGTTATAAAATGTAAAATAAAATTCTACTGACGTTTTTTTTTCTCTTTAAACCTCTAAAATGAAAATTTTAGTTTTAAATTATTATAAAAACAAACTATCCCTAAACTTATTTGACCATTTTTTTTTTGAATTGACATATTTTAATTGTAAAAGAAATAAAAATAAAAATAAGTAAATACACCATTTTCTGTAATAAGCACACACATTTGAAATTTGTTATTATCATTGTTAAATAGTTTACTTTAGGGTAAAAATACGTTTTTTTTTTCCAAATATATTTGAATTGTATTAGTATTACTTAAAAATCGTTCACTGATGCAGTATTTTTTATTATTAAAATTTAAAAAATAGTTCTGAAATAGTTTTCCAAAACAATAGTTTTTCGCACCGAAGTTGAAGAAATGCCCTAATGCCGAAAAGATAGCTAACTTTATTTTTTTATTTCTGAAATCAAAAGGGCTTTTTTTAATTCCAAAAAGATTGAAATTATGACACTATACCACAGACAGAGTGGTATCGTGGTTAAGACGCTGGCCTCTTACGCCCAACAGCGCGGGTTCGAGCCCGGCTCCAGACGGTGGATTTTCATGATGCAGAAAATCGACAGCGCTCATGTCGTATGCTTATGCGGCATGTAAAAGATCCCTCGTGTTATAATTATTAATGAAATAATATGTTGAACACTTGATATATAGTCCGTCTAATGTTCTAAAGAGAACTAAAATTTGAACGGCTATAGTTCGTAGGACGTCTTTTGCTCATTTTAATTAGTCCATTTAACGTCCGAAGGACCCAACCAGAAAAAGCTTGGTCCTAGACATAGCCAATAAAAGAAGGTCTGACATCATTTGAACAACCTGGGGATAATGTTTTCTAAACGTCCTGAGGACCACGAGAAGCTTAAGTCCTCGGGATGACTGCTGACAACACAGGGACCAACTGGGAAAGAACACTTCGCGGACATTGAACGGTCCCAAGGCTGTCCCTCGATCACTGCGGGATGAAATTTAAACGTCCGAAGGATGAGTTAATATTTTGAGTTAGTCCTGAAATGACATTTCTAGGACGTCCAAAGGACAAAGTAGTGCTGTTTGGGATATAATTAAATATTTAAATTATTTATTTGTATAGTTAGTACTCTTCAATAATAGCACTTAAATTAGTAATACCATTCATAATAAGAGACGTCAACAACGTTTGCTTACAGTTTTGGACATTAACCAAAAATTTGAAGAAAAAAAATAAATCTTGTTTTTAATTTCAAATAGCTTGTAATTGAAAACATGTAAAATGTTTCAGCAATTATAAAATCTGAAAAAAGTTCACATAATCATCTTTTAAGCCTAGAATCGATGTGGAAAAACATAGTTTGTTTATTCCGAAAATTCTTGGGTTAAAAAGATAAGCTCTATATTGTCAAATATTTTTCGTTTGCACTTTGAAAGGAAATTTTCTCTTGAAAAACCATCTTGAAATTGAATTAAATACCTTCAAGCAAAACCAATCAGAGCGTGAAGTTTCTAATAGATAGAAGCAAATTGAGGATACGCTATCCAAACGCTCTCAACATCAGTTGCTTAGAGTTCAAATAATTCAACCGAGTTTCCATTATCTTATAACAAATGCACGCCCTTGCCCTTGTACATTATCCTTTTAAAAGGTGGGAGTGAGAAACATTAACAGGAGCAGTTTGTGGCGATTTACATAGCGGAATCTATTCAGAGGGAAGTGTGTTCACAGTCAATTTTACATTCTTGACACTAATATGGCTGCTAAAATGATTGAATCATAAAGAAACCCTTCCGGGAGATCCCTTCCACCTTCAAGTCATGCGCTAGATTGTTACAGACGTGCTGCCAGTTTGTTCTTGTATTTCATAGGGCGACGCTGGGATTAGAAAGTATTTTGATAGTAAGTTGTGCATCAAATAAAATCCATAACCAAGATGGAATGTGGGGAGAAAATGTCAAGTTTACGTTGCGTGATTTAATTATTTTTTGTGATTCAGTTAAAAAAAATCCAATACTGTAAAACGTGCGTTATGAAACAAGTACTATTATATGAACTTCAACAAAAACTTCTTTGAAGCCCAATATCCACAAAAAACCCAACATCAACAGAATTCGGCTTGCTTGGGTTTAACTTTGAAAATAATTTTTCAGTTTATTAGCAATAAACTTCATAACTACGTTTGTTCATTTTTGGTGTTGGTAATGACAAAAAGGCGTGTTCCACCTACCTAAGACAGAGTAAGTGTTATAGAAGAAAAATCTTTGTTCCTTAGTAATAGCCTGGTAAACAGAAAGAAACCTTCATTTACAACAGTTTCCATATCCTCAACTGCACAATTTTTTTTAATATTTTAATTTCACGATATATAAATTGCACTTACTGCTTTTATTCCTTTGCCATACGAACGTTGCTTTAACTGTTTGACTTGAAACATTTTTGGAACTGATATTAAACCTGCAATGGAAATTAAAACTTGAATTTAGTGGTGTTGATAATTGTTACTTCTAAACTAATAGTAATTAAAACAGCAGTAAGAAGAACAGCAGTACTGCATTAGTTTAGAAAATTATTTATGGAAACTAATGTTTTCATTCACAATTTTAAATGAAACCTAGATTGTAAATCCATAAAATCTAAATTTTTTTTAGCTTTTATTATTTAATTAAGCAATACAATTCTCAATTCTTGAAATGCATAATTCTCAATTCATTTGTACAATTCAATTTGTTCAATTTTATTTTAATAAAAAGCATCAACTGCTGCACAAAACAGTCTGCAAAGGCTCCAATTATGTTAAATGCTTATTTGATTGCATGCGTTTTATGAAGAATATTGACTTTACTTTTGTAAAATACAGTTAAATTTTGAAGATTTCTAGAAACAGTAATTAGGGTAAGTTCTCCAGTAGTCGGCCATTTAAGAGATCTTTTGTTGATCTTGGCTAACCTAGAGCTTTCAGCTATCAATACAGCAACAAAAACAAGGTAAAACTTTGGAATGAACCTTTCTGATAGTGAATCCCCTACTTGTTTCAGAAATTAAAAAAAAAATATGTTACAATCCAAGCTGTCGTCAACACTAGTAAATGCTTCAGTAGTCGGCCACAGAATCATCTCAGCTGAAAAATAAGCAGAATCGCAATCTTGGATGACGGGCACACCATTCAAAATTAAATGACTCATTACTAATTCAAAAAAAGTACCCGAAACTTTACTGCCACTGGTTGATGATTGAGGATAAGTACATGAATGAGTGAATGCGTCATATCTGATTTTGAATCAAAAATGTACTACTTATGAGGAGTTTTAGGTCATTGTGGCCGACTACTGGAGACTGGCAGACTACTGAAGAACTTAACCCTATATGATGGTTTTTTGTCTCCGTTACGGACGTACCTTACGAAATACGTCCGTTATGGAGGAAATAATGTTTCTTAGCTATTTTTTGCAGATTTTTTCAAAATTTAGCTGCATTATTTTAAAATAAAGACTACGTTCATAAAGTTTGTGAAATGAAGCAAGAATTTTACATATTTCTAGTTTTTCCACCTTTGCCATCTGGTTTGTGAAAAACTGTTACATCTGTTACCGTTTAATTTTTACATATTCGAATATAAGGTACCATTATGCATCAAAATATGAAGTATCAACTATTGAAAAACATTTTTTGTACTTGAAAAATATTGATTTGTATGTGTTGCAGCTGTGACCATAATGACACAATAATCAACAACATTTACTTACACACTCATTCCTCTTCCCTTCCTTGAATCAATGCTAAATTAGTTTCGAAGATACAGGATTTGCACGCTCTTAATCAACGCCTCATTTTGTAATGATTCATCCAGCAGAAATCGTATGAAACGATCTTCTAAATAATGAATTGCGAGTTCATTAGAAAATAAATTAATGGTTTTAAAGGCGGATCCAGAAATTTTTGTAAGGAAGGTCAAGTTTTAGTGCGCTAGTGATACACAGTCAAGGTTTAGTGCGCTAGTGATTATCAGTTATGTGGAAAGAAAACGAAGCATGTAGAATTTAAATTTTCTTTAAAATATCATAAAATATCAGCAAGTAATATTTTTATAACATTCAGTTAAATTAACCATTTATTTATTTTGATATAAATTTGATATCAGAAAAAAATATAAATTTACTATTTATAAATTGCCTACAAGTAATCAATATTGGAATTATAAAATTCTTTTAAAAAAATCTCAAAGAAAACTCTTAAAAAAATGTAACATTTTTCATACATAATGCGTAGATAAAATTTCTGTTTCAATGAGAACGAGATTGTTAATGGTTGTGCAACTGATAAAATGTATTTCTCATCACAAGGGGTGCCTGGTGACCATTTGACCACCCCCTGAGTCCGCCCTTGAATGGTTTTGGAGTGGGCGAAGGGGCCTCCGTGGCTCAGGCGTAGAAATTCAGCTTCGTATTCCGGAGGTCATGGGTTCGATTCCGAAGGATGCATTGGATGTAATTTCTCTCTCCTTGTGTTTTAAGCCTTTCTTGTATTTGTCCGGAGGCAAAAACTTTTTTCTCTGTTCTCTATGAATCTGAAGCTGATGAGCCTCTTCTGTATGTCTATGTATTAAAAAGGTAAGATCAAAGTAATTGCAAAAGGATGTGTGGCAAGCCTGCATCCAGGACACCCCATTGCAGCTTAAGTCTTGAAACTTGGTATAAATTTTTTTGGAGCCACCGGGGTTCGCCACTCGTTGCTTTTTTAAATTTTTGAATTCGTTATTTTGTAATTAATGTTTTGAGCTAGAATTTCACATAAATTTTCCATTAGAGGCTTACGAGATTTACTAAGCTTTTTTTTTCTGCATCTGATTATGTTTGTTCTAATTTCCTTAATTGCAGCAACAGATGTAGGGATGTCTAATTTTGATAAGTCTAAGGTTAGACTCAATCCCATCCCGCCGATTAGGAGCAAATCGTTGCTAAAGACAACGAATTGGGAAACGACTTTTCAAACATACAAAACGGGCATTTTACATTACTGAGCCCTTAGCAACTACACCTGTGAAACTTGGTACAAGTTAGTTTGGACATTGAGAAGGAATACTCTTTGAAGCATTAAAAAAACAAATAAAAATTTATATGCGTATTTTTATCAAGTTCTTTTTGTCTTCAAGTTGGAATGGGTTTTTATTACTGTTCTAATAATACTGAGATTCTAACTGAAATTCTATTTTCTATGAGAAGGGGAGTGGGGTTTTTATTTTGTTTTAATCGTAGCTCTCATTTGAATATGATTCTTCCTAACATGTGCCATAAATCTTTACAAGTCATCTTAGATTGTAAATAAATCATCGGAGGCTGTTGAGTGGCAACGAGCAGGGAGTGAACTAGTACATAATAGTAATAATATATACATAAAAAACTAAGGAAAAAAACAAAGAAAATAAGAGAAAAAAATATATTGTGCGAGTTCTGGATTTTTAAAACTGATTCGGTATTAAGTTATGGAAGGGAAGAGGGAATTCTCTGTAAGTAAATGCTGTTACTTGTGTGTGTGATAGAATAGTATTCTTTAATCTCTTTGAAATGTTCAAGAAATAAAAAAACGAAGATAAAATAATAGTATCAATTCTTCGTGCAAAAGTATTAAAATGCAGCAACTACATGCAATATACGTACAACCCAACTATGTTATCAAGAGACTGCAGTTTCGTTCTAATTTGAACTCATTAGTCTGGCATAGACTTTAACCGAGTTAGAGGCAGATGTTTTCAATCTGGAAAATTTAATCTCTATCTCAGTCGTTCTAAAACCTACGTTTAGAGCAAATCAATCGTCTGGCGTTTAATTCCAAGGCGATTAACCATTCGGCGTAGGGGCACAGAAAAAGGGGTTTAGCTCCTGAAGTCAAAGTTTTAAAACATATTGCAATTGTTGATGATTTATTTCATATTAGGACTGTTACGATCTTTCTTTTAGTAGGAAATTCGCGCTTATTATGGCCCATCTGCTCGAAGCGGACAATTCTGGCAGTGCTAATGATCAGGTAATTTAAGACATGCTTTGATTGCCCAAATAGGTAGGTACTACTTACGGAAAACAAATTCACCAATCAACTCAAATTTTATAAATTTTGAAGCAAGGCTCAATTTACTTTCAATCTCAAACATTATCAGCCTCTTTTACCACCATAATTCATGAATTATAATAATTAAATTCAATTATTTCAATAAATAGATCAACTAGTAATTCGAAAACAATTCATTTGCTGCAGCATTAACAATTAAATAAAACACTGCGTAAGAACGCATTTGCGCATTATGTATACACTAAAATTTTTACACTAATGTGTTCTAATTCAAATATATATATACATGTACAATGTATATACATACTTTTTTGACTGTTTATACGCATTTGATGCCTTTTTATTGATATTTTTTTTCAGTCGGAAAAAAAACCCAGAGACCTTAAACACGATCGGTTACCACAGCAATAACTCTCAACCAATAAAATGGTATGCTATAAGAAGAAATAGAAAACTATTAAATAAGAATAATTGAGAAGAAAATTAATAAATATATGAAAAAAGGATCTTATATATATGAAAAAAGGATCTTATAAAAATTTTCGCAAAATTGCTGAAATAATTTCGCTGCGATTTATTTTGCACAGTCGAGTTTTTATGAACCTCAATTTAGTTCACAACTTTTATATGTGCACAATAAACATTTTACCCGAAAGAAAAGATTTTAATGAGCATTTCTTTAATACCTTTTCCCTACGCGTTATTAAAGGTCAAATGTGTATTTCGCAGTATTAAATCTGGTGATTAATTTTCAGTTTCATTGCAAATGAGATAGAAGTTTACAAAAAACTCCTTGGGAAAGGAAGTAAAGTAAAATTATGGCATACATGCTCTCATTTATCCTCGAAAATGAATTTTTTTTTAAATATGAGTAGTTTCTAATGCAGTTGGTTTGTACTAAGAACAAACGTCAAACGACAAAGAGAAATGGTTGTATGCATGACATAATTCTGCCCCCCCCCCTGTTGATTCTTGAAATGCATTTTTTAAGAAATAAATACGAATGGTGGGTAATTACTTTAAAAGGAACATCCAGCTTAGCGTAAAATATCGTGTTACTGCTTCATATCCATGTATTGTCTTATGGTTTAAAGCAATTTGTTTTGCACTGTAAAAGAAAAAAAAAACTTTTTTGTTTAATGCATATCAATGAATTTTCTGACACGCTTCAAGCTTCAAATTTGCATTAGCAAGTCATTATTTTTTTAGTAGTTTGCAATAGATAGTTATTTTATTGAATTTTTGTTTGAAAATATAGCACGATGGAATGTGCTTATTGAAATATTTATGGACAAATAACATATGCACAAACCTCGGCTGCCAGTGTTGTACTGCAAAAACAACAGCTCATTTTTTACAGTGAAGGGTTTAGGACAGCTGTTTCATCGGCGGTTTTGAAGAACATATAAAGGGTCAGGGGGAAAAACCACGGTAGTCTATTTTTTGTTGAATTTAAACTGATGCTACCACCTGTTAGAAAAATAAGTGTAATTTCGTTTAGTATATGCAATATTCGTGAAAAAACACTGTAGTCCATGTATTATTGTCGTTTTAGAACAAGTATACTGGGGAAGTTTATGAGTTCGAAAAGTTTAAATTTCGTTTTTCTCAAAATAAATCAAATGTGACTACCGTGGTTTTTCCCCCAGACCCTTCATATTATACTTTCGTGCTTGCAAAGTATCACTGGTCAGCCAAACTACCTTTGTCAGTAATTGAGTACAAAGGGAAACTTTTCGTATTGTAGGACGAAATAACTGATATCAAGGATGTTATTCAGTGCCAACTTGATCATATCATAATCATATCGGTAATATGTGCAGCGAACTAGAGAAGAAAAGAAAGAGAATAATTATATTAAAGATGCATATGATGAACATGGTCAGTTTAAAACGCATTTGAAACATTTATTCGCTCAATTTGTCAACTTTTACAGTTTATGAATTATTTCATACCAAACTGTTATTTTCCAAAAACAGGACGAGATAAAGGAAAAAATGTAACAAGAACTTTCTTAAGGTGATGATTTTATGCATACAGACTTCACTAATTTCTTTTGTCCCTCAGTCATGTTATTTTTAATTAGCATAAATCCGTTTGAAATGAATTTATTTTACACGATTTTTCTTTATCAGTCGCTTTTTCAGTTTATTTATTACAGAAAGGGCATAAATAAAGGGCATAGATAAAATTTAAATTATTTTTAGCAATTAATTTTAGAATGGAAATGATACATAATTTAAGAAGAAATAAGATTCTTACTTATGGGTAGATGAGTCATGAAAAATTGATGGAATTTAATTGATTAAGGAATGAAATAAACTCTTTTCATTGATTTCTGAAAAGTTTCATTTTTTGGACTTAGGCACTTTCTGAAATAATCGATTCACATAAAGTGGGGGTGTTCATGAGAGATGCTATTTCGAGAAAATGCTGCAAATGTTTCTGAAATATCGATTACGAAGTTGATAACGAAACTACACAACAAATCTGGTCATCACTGGTTGTCTATTCATAACTAGTCCTTTATTCTTTAAGAAGCGTGCAATGTTGAAAGATTTAAGTTACATTTTTCTAAAAAAAATGTATAATAACTAAAAAAATAGTTCAAAGCTAATTTTAAGAAAATGAACAGTATTTGTTAGATTAATAGCAGCTGATAAAGCACAATTCCGACGCAACTGTTTCTAAAGAATACCAAATTGGTTTAATTCGTCATTAAATTTACTGACCCCAAAGTACGAAAATCATCACTTATTGCTTACTCGAGCATTAAAGAGCTTAGTCAGCACTTTTACTAAGTCCCTTTCAAGAGATTATTTGCGGTAGAAAGACAAATATTAGAGGTATTGATCTGGATTTAACAAACATTATGTGATAAGGTATCCGCAAATTAATTCATCAGTGCTTATACTAATGAATAGCGTCTCATAGGATTGTATATTGAGCAAGAATAAACATGAAGTGTTAAGAATTTTGTTTTGTAATTATGCAAATATTTACAAGCGAATTATTTAAAAAAAAATGCTGGTAATTTCTATCGAGAAAATTCACAGTAAGCCTGCTCGAGTTTCATAAAGTTTGTACTGCTAAGTATTCGCGAAATTATTGCAAAATTTCTTGGACCCCCCCCTTACTGTATG
>JAXGGA010023907.1:0-12820 GCA_038373865.1 Uloborus plumipes
GAATATCGAAAAATTAAAAATTTGAAAGTAGGGTATTGAGATGGGGAATTTGTGTGTCGGTCTGTCTGTCCCCCCCTAATAACTTTTGAATGAATATTCCGATTTGGACAAACTTTTTTTTTGTTGGAAAGATCTCGGCGAGTACAGCTCATTCCCATATTTGATTTTTCGATTTGAACAATTTTTAGTTCAACTTTGAGCCGTTCAAACAACCTGTCCCGCGATGCTAACTTTTGAGTGAACAGTCCGATTGGAACAAACTTTTTTTTGTTCGAAAGATCTTTTCAAGGATACTTCATTCCTGTATCTACATTTTCGATTTGAACAATTTTTTGTTCAACATTGAACCGTTCAAGCAACCTTTCCCCCCTAATAACTTTTGAATGTGACATTCCGATTTGAACAAACTTTTTTTTGTTGGATAGATCTCAGCGATTACAACTCATTCCCATATTTGATTTTTCGAGTTGAACAATTTTGGTTCAACATTGAACCGTTCAAGCAACCTTTCCCCCCTAATAACTTTTGAATGAACATTCAAATTGGAACAAACTTTTTTTTGTTGGAAAGATTTCGGCGAGTACAACTCATTCCCATATTTGATTTTTCGATTTGAACAATTTTTGGTTCAACTTTGAACCGTTCAAACAACCTGTCCCGCGATGCTAACTTTTGAGTGAACAGTCCGATTTCAACAAACTTTTTTTTGTTCGAAAGAACTTTTCAAGGATACTTCATTCCCGTATTTACATTTCCGATTTGAACAATTTTTCATTCAACATTGAACCGCTCAAGCAAGCTGTCACCCCTAATAACTTTTGAGTAAACAGTCCGAAAAAAATGACTGACTGTGCAGACGATTTTTTGTTTATTATTCATTTGTTTTATTGAATTTATTATTATTATTATTATTTTTTTTGGCAGACGATTTTTTTTGTAACAAAAATGTTTCATTCACTAGGGCATTTTATTCTTAATTTATATTTAACAACTGGCAACGGATTAAAAGTGAAATTCGAGACATTTTATCAACGGACGAGTTTTTTTTTTTTTCTTTTTTTCTTTTTTTTTTCTTTCTTTGATAAAGTGTGTTTTGATGTACTTTGTACTTTTAATTTTTTTTTGAAAACAATTGAGGAATTTTTCTACGGAAGAACTGTAACAGTTACATTCTTTAAAAGGTGCGACAAAACTTTATTTATTCATTTATTTACTTTTTATGTGTCTATTTCATCTGATGAGAGAGGTATATTTTGCTTTTAAAGGTATGTTTGATATAATTTTTAGTCTTAGATAATCAAGAGAATAATGATCAGATGCTAGAATGCCGATGTCGATGTACGGGAAAGTAGGCTCGTTTAGTTCTTGACAGAACTTCTTGTTATATCTTTCAAATCTCTTTCCTTCTTTATATTTGTCAAATCGGTATGCTGTTCACTACTAATGCTTAAAGCATTGGTTGGTCAGAAAGTTTAGTGAACATGTTATTTCAATGAAACTAGAATGGCTCAAAGTCCAAGTTGCACGCTTTTTTGCCTTACAGTTTTTTACCTATTTCATCCTTAAACTTCTCTTGAAAACTCCCATGAGTATCCTTTTTCAATGAGAAATATCCTTCATTTAATACCGCATATGATATGTTTTGTTTTTTGAAAAAAATCTACGCTTTTCTAAGATGGCGCCAAAAAGAAAAGCGCATTTCGCACGACAGTACGGATGTATATTTTTAGTATCTTCACTATTTATATGTCAGATATGATATTCCTTTTTAGTATGAAATTTCCTTTAAATTGATACCACGCATTATTTTTTTGAATTTTAGAATTTTTTTTTCAGATTTTTCAAGATGGCGACAGAAAAAAGCACATTTTGCACGACATTAAGGATGCGTATTTTTGGCATCTTAACTTCACTTCAAACTTCTCATGTTTTATCCGTTTTCAGCTTGAAATTTCTTTTCATTTGATACCACACGTAATTTTTTTGAATTTTTGAAATTTTTTCATGATTTTTCAAGATGGCGGCCAATACATATTTGTCCCACTAGTACGGATGTATACTTCCAGTATGTTCATTAGGAGCCTGTTACCTACCTTTTCCAACAGAAGTTGTTTCTGTTGCAATTTGTTCGACCCCTAACGCTATTTCTACTGGACTAATATAGTACTTGTTTTACCATCTACATGATTTTCTCTTCATGTTAATTGGGTAAAATATCGTTTGTTCACATTTGTCCCTGTTCGCATGTGCGCCCCTCTCCCCAAACTAGTTTTTTTTTTACATATTATTAATTTTTTAAAAGTACTAATTATGCGCAGAATAGAATGGCTTTTTTTCCCCTTCCAGAGATTCTAAGCACACACACAGACAAAATAAATCTATATATGTAAAGATGACGGGCTCTGTATGTATGTTTGTTGCCAATGGCGAGAAGCCCTCAAAGCACCTACAGACCTGATAAAACTTGGCACAAAATTCGAGCGTAACCCAGTAAACTATACTTCGAAGGCCGAATTCTAAATTTCGAATTAGTTATTTTTAAATTAATTAATCAGTCTCATGTTTGGTGTATCCGGCATAATTTAGGGGGAAAAACTTTCCCCCACCCCCAAACATTATACATCGCTGGAAAGGGTTTTTTTTTCTGAAAAAGAAAAGTTTTTACAAATTTTTCTCCCGTAATTAGAATATGAGATTTTAATTATTCAAATTTAGTCACTTTTCAAGGCTTAACTCTATATGCAAATTTAAACCACGATGTAACTTCAGAGATGAAAGCGCAGTTTGTCTGGAAAATGGACCTAGTGTTTCAGTTTTGCGTATGGAGTTAAGCCTTGAAAATTGACTAAATAATATTAAATTGACTATTTATTATCAATGCAAACATTGATATTGTTTTTCCATTTTTTTTTTTTTAATTTCTTAAAATAATTTTTTAACGATGTCAAATGTTCCTTCTTATTAGATGTTATATGGGAAAAAATGTTTGCATTTTCGTATTTATCGTTGGGTAACATTAGAATTTCATTCGGCAAATTAAGAATTTTTCCCTTCTCAAAAATTTTAGTTCGGTGTGCTCCCGCTTCAGGCATTAAAAAATGCAATGTTGCAATTGTGTTGTTATGTTTTGCCGAATCATTGAAAAAATATGCCGAATATGGACATTTCTGGAAGGTCACAGTGGCCTCCAGGGGAGCCCGAACTAAAATTTTTGGGAGGGTGAAAATGATCATTTATTAATTTTGTCGAATGAAGTTCCAATTTTATCGAATGATAAAATACAAGCATGCACATTGCACACATGTCGTCCATGCATTAGGCATCTTTTAAAAACAATTCTAAAAGTTGAAAGGAAAAAATATTCTCAGTGTTGCAAAATTGTCTTCAAATTGCTGAATCGTCAGCTAAATATGCCCAGTACAGTGACGTCATTTCAAGTTTTTTCCAGGCGGGGCGGGGGCAAAGGGTAAAAACACAACAGAATTTCACCAGAAAACAACAAAAACCACGCCCACTTATATGTAAATGCATTGATTTTTCAACGTCGGGGGGGGGGGGGCAATTGACCCCCCCTGCCCCCTTAAATGACGGGCCTGGCCCAGTAGGGAAATTTTTGGAAGGTCACAGTAAACTCCCTTGAACTCTCATCAGGGCGCTCATGCTCTTTCCTACTACTCATCTATGTAAAAGAAACAAGAAGTTCTGTCAAGAACTAAACGAGCCTACTTTCCCGTACATCGACATCGGCATTCTAGCATCTAATCAATATTCTCTTGAATATCTGAAACTGAAAATTATGTCAAACATACCTTTATAGCACTTAAAGCTGATTTCTAGAAGCAAAATATACCCCTTCATCAGATGAAATGGACACGTAAAAAGTAAATAAACGAGTAAATAAATAAAGTTTTGTCGCACCTTTTAAAGAATGTAACTGTTATAGTTCTTACGTAGAAAAATTTCACAATCGTTTTCAAAAGAAAAAAAAATAAATAAAATAAAAGTGCAAAGAACATCAAAACACATTTTATCAAACAAAGAAAAAAAACCTCGTTCGTTAATAAAATGTCTCGAATTTTATTTTTAATCCGTTGCCAGTTGTTAAACATGAATAAAAAATAAAATGCTCTAGTGAATAAACAATTTTTGTAATAAAAAAAAATATCGTCTGCCAAAAAAAATAAATAAATAAAAATAATAATAATTAATTAAACAAAAAAATGAATAAATAAACAAAAAATCGTCTGCCCAGTCAGTCATTTTTTTCTGAGCCTGCATTTCCGCCATGTTTGCGGAGTCGGAGTCGGAATCAGAGCCCTCACAGAAGATTTTTCAGAAAAGTACTTAACATACATTTTTTATCAATACCGTTTTCTTACAAAGTTAGTTTGAAGGAAATCCGCCTTTAAGTTCAGAATCAACATTCAATTTAAATTTCCCAGTAGGCGCTCATGTTAAAATTTTTTCTGAACGGTTCATCATTGAACGAAAAATGGTTCAAATTGAAAAGTGAAATATGGGAATCAGTCTCTCCGAGATCTTTCGAACAAAAAAAGTTTATTCAATTCAGACGGTTCACTTAAAAATTATTAGGTGGAGAAAGGTTGCTTTAACGGTTCAATGTTGAACGAAAAAATGTTCAGATTGAAAATTTAAATACGGTAATGAAGTAATCCGTGCCGAGATCTTTCGAACAAAAAAAAGTTTTTTTAAATCGGACTGTTCACTCAAAAGTTATTAGGGGTGAGAGCTTGTTTGAACGGTTCAATGTTGAACGAAAAATCGTTCAAATCGAAAATGTAGATACGGGAATGAAGTATTCTTGATAAGATCGTTCGAACAAAAAAAAGTTTATTCAATTCGGACGGTTGACTTAAAAAATATTAGGTGGGGAAAGGTTGCTTGAACGATTCAATGTTGAACCAAAAATGTTCAAATTTAAAATTTAAATACGGTAATAAAGTATCCTTGCCGAGATGCTTCGAAAAAAAAAATTGTTTAAATCGGACTGTTCACTCAAAAGTTATTAGGGGTGACAGCTTGTTTGAACGGTTCAATGTTGAACGAAAAATTGTTGAAATCGAAAATGTAGATACGGGAATGAAGTATCCTTGAAAAGATCTTTCGAACAAAAAAAAGTTTGTTCAAATCGGATTGTTCATTCAAAAGTTAGTATCGCGGGACCGGTTGTTTGAACGGCTCAAAGTTGAACCAAAAATTGTTCAAATCAAAAAATCAAATATGGGAATGAGCTGTACTCGCCGAGATCTTTCCAACAAAAAAAAGTTTGTCCAAATCGGAATGTTCATTCAAAAGTTATCAGGGGGGACAGACAGACCGGCCGACAGACCGACAGACAAATTCCCCATCTCAATACCCTACTTTCAAATTTTTAATTTTTCGATATTCATTTTACCTCTTTATTTTTTTAACTTGGCGATATTTTTTTAAACTTGGCGATATTTTTTGGACTTGGCGATATTTTTTAGATGCATTAAGCTACTTTTAATGCTTTTTTCGTCTTTCTTTTATTTTTAACGGGAAAGTAGGCTGAAAAGGAGAGAAAAGCGCTGTAGCTCTCTTTAAGAGCAACAGATGGCGCTGCGGAGAGTCACTACTGCATCGATCAAAATAGCCTCGGGATCGGCGCTTGAAGAAAAGTTTAGCATGTGCTTCTGGAGAACTTTCCCTCAAAACTTCCCACACATTTTAGTTCTTGACTAGCGTTACAGAAAGGTGCTCTAGTGCTCCAAAGTGCTGCCCGTGGTGTTTCAGTGCAACTCACAAGTTTACAGGTGAGATTTCGATTTTTTTTTAAATGTCGTTCCAAAACTTTTGTCCGTCTGTTGTCATGACAACGGGAATGAGGCCAGTGTGCGAAGGAAAACGTGCTTTTGTTATAATGAGTGATTGTCGAGCTTCTTTCAGAATCGGCATTGTTTATTTTTGTGATTGTTTTTGACAGGTTTTTGACAGGTCAGGTAGTTTTGTGCTCCAATGTCAGAATTCCTGAGATTTCCTTTCGTTAATTAATGTCGAAATGATCAAAATTTCATGTGAATAAAAACTTAATTTTTAAGCGAAATAACCATGTTCATTTATGATGATTAAAGCAAATGATTCTTGATGAGTGAGGCTTTAGAACGTATGATCTTTTATTTCTTTAGTGTTGCTATTGTTAATATTGTTACTGATTTATGTCAACTTGACAGAGAAAAACTATTGCATTAAAAAACGGATCAATTCTTTTTATTTATGTTTGCAAATATACAATTCATTGCATGATCAAGAATTAAATAAAAATGTAAATGTTCTATAAAAGTATCTTAAATTGTTTTTATGAGACTGATGTGAGTAGTAATGTGATTAGAGTCAGTCAATTAAATTAATGGGGGGGGGGGGGGAGAGAGATACGGCATCAATTGCATTGGAGTCTGGAGCTTCAAATGGGCTGGACTAATTTAGCCATAAAGTAAATTCCAGTACCTTATTAATATATAAAATAGTAGATTTTTATTCCATTAACTAACTGATTAATTCATTATATTTGTTTAGAGATTGGATTATTTTCTCAAATGAGACGCAACTAACGTAACTCAACTTCATGAGTAAATTTCAGATTTTTGACTGTTTATAAAACTTTTACTTCTACCCATTTTTCCTCTTTTTATAAACATAAAAATTGCTCCAAGCGGAAGGCTCAGTCAACATTGAGCTTTAAATTTCATCAGTCTTAAATTCTGCTGGTTTATTAAAATAAATCGTTAGTAAACTACTGCACTTCATTTGCAGAATAATGATGAATGATCAGGATTTATTTTTAACCTAAGTATTACAATAAACTTCATGTGCCTTCAGAAATACACAACTTCTTTATCCGACAAACCCTCCCTTTATTATTTACTAGGACTTTCATTTTTGCATTGTTTTATTTTTCATTTACCATTTTCACCACTAAAAAATTAATTTATAATTTAGTATTAGCTTAAGCAATTATTGTAAAATAACACAAATTCAATGTAAATTGAATCCCCTGGAAATTGGGTGACGACTGGTTGAAAAAAATATTAAGAAAAAAAAGAAAAAAGAAAACGGTTAGATTTATGAACAAAAATATTTTGACATAACATGCGTTACACCGCGAAAGAACTTCTTGAGAAAAAGTTTAAAAAATATGTTTAAATTTGAAGCAGTTTTTAATTCTTTTAAAAATGAATTTCATTTATCAGTCAGTGAAAGACTTTTCTAGACAACCCAACACAAATCTATTCGTCACGGCTGCGGCTATCGGCTACCGTACCATTCAGGAATCCCTTAAGTGTGAAAGGTTGGATAACCCCTAGTGCAGTGTTTCCCAAACTTTTTGAGCATATCGCCCCCTCTTCAAGACTGACTGACACCTGTCGCCCCCCCCCCTTCTTTCTCGGGAGCCAAATCTCCCCCTTGGGGGCGGTCGCACCCAGTTTGGGAACCACTGCCCTACTGTATTGGAATTGGAAATGTTTCCAGTGCCCGTATCAACAAATTTTTAATTATCAGACCCTGTTCAGACGATTAGATCCTCCTACCTATGAAAGTTTTAAATAAGCTCATAATTGAGGAACCGATGAGTAAAGATATTGGGGGGGGGGGGGGGGGGACGTTAACAGGAGCTCTTGAATTGCGTTCAGAAATCACAGCGCTCGTGTGTACTTGTGTTTTCTGCTTAAATTGTCAATTTTCTCGGAAAAATGAGTCACAATTTTTGGAACTGAGAGTCATTTTTCTACTTGCAAAAATTCGGTTAAAAAAAAGCTTCAAGTTTAAATTATGCAATATAAAAGGGAGCATGCGTTAGCTCACTGTTGAGCTATTCAAAACAAACTTTTTTTTGTTGACTTATTTTTACAGCTGTCTCATTTGTATCTTGTCCTTTATCACCATCTCCAAATTTAATCTTTTTTTTCTAGCTGTGATATTAGAAACTTTTTTTTCGATTGTTTATGATCGTTTTCTTCGAATATTATTCTCATTCACTTCTTTTTTTTTTTGGGGGGGGGGGGGATATGATGCTGTAATCAATGTTGAGATTGACTTTTCATCTTTCGTAAAAATATCTAGAAAATCGGATGTAATCGGGGGGGGGGGGGGACTGCATTACTTTTTACTGACATCTGTTCAAACAATCAAGTTTCAATTCAGGCTCCCTTGGGTACTAGAAGAGAAGGAACCGTTATACAAAAATTGAATCTTTAAAAAAGGGGCAAGGGAGGTCTTGAAAATTGTAGAATTGGTTGAGCCAGGGCCGTGCTTAGTGGGTGGCAAACTGTGCCGCCGCACTGGGCCGCTAAAAAATTTTGAAATTTAGGGGCCGCTAAAATATTACAGGAGGATAAAAAAGTTTCGTGTGTGGGGAGAGAGAAAGTTTCTTTTTCAAACTATTTCCTTTTTTTTTTTTTTTTTTTTGAATTTTCAAAATATATAAAATGCAAATCTTACACAAACCTAGAAGAAACTTGAATTATTTTCTCGAATTTTTAAAATCCATAAAGCAAAAACCCAGAAAAAACGTAATATAGTTCCACTTGTTGACGATTGTATTCTGATAAGATATAGGAGAACAGATGAAAAATCATCCTTTGGCATAATTCAGGAAATATGCCTCTAAGTTTTTGCTTCTACTCGTCAGCGATAAGACATTCTAAAGTGGCATGTTTATTCTGATACAAGATGAGAATGCCGAATAGAATGTATCTACATTTCAATTATGATGCGTTAGTTGAAATATTGGAAATAGAGCCAAAATGTAAAACTGAAACTACAGCTCTTGCGTGAATTAACTAAAACGTATTTAATATCAACTATGACTAATGCTCATCTTAATTCTACACTGTTAAAATTACAGGTTGCACAAGACGCCTTTAGGGGTGAAATGTTGCAGCACCAGCGGCACCCCTTGAGGTGTGTCGCTGACTCCCTATCGCACCCTTGAAGGTGCCATTTGGCTCCTCAAGTTGCCATGGGTTGACATAAGACACCCATAGGGTACCACATGGAACCAAATAGCACCTATAAGCAGGGGTGCCCATCCCCCCCAAGCTCAATGGCGCAAATCCCCCCTCCCCAAAATGTTTCCCAACCCTCTTGTGCTTTTTATTTTTTTACCCCTCTTTTTTATTTTATTTATTTTTTTAAATATTATTTTTTTTTAAATATTTGTTTATTTTTTTAAATTGTAAATATTATTTTTTTATTTATTATTATTTTTCTAAAAATACTAATTATACGTAGAACAGAATCGCTTTTTTTTTCTTTTCCAGACATTCCAAGCACACTCACACGCACACAAAATAAATAAATAAATAAATAAAATAATAAAGAAATAAAAGAACTAATGTGGATTAAAAATATTAATCAATGAATAATTTTTATTCAAAACAAATCAGCCCATAATTTTAATTAAAAAATAAATTAATCAATAATTTAAATAAATGAATGAATTAATTAATTAGCTTTAAAAAATCCCCCCCAAAAATTTTTATGGCGCAACATGCGCCATAATCCCCCCCTGTGGGCACCCCTGCCTATAAGGGTGCCATAGGTAGTCAAGTGGCACCCCTCACGGGGTTCCGCTGGTGCTACGTTTCACCCTAAAAGGTGCCTTCGGCAACCTGTAGTTTTAACAGTGTAGGCACTATATCTTAAAATGTTCAAGCACTAATATGGATAGAAAATAATTTACGTACAGGAAACTTCCGATTATACCAATATAGGCACGGGTGGCACGGGACTCGCGGATAAAAGAATGCCGTTGATGGTCGGAAAAATAGGTAAAAACGATACTATAGTTTATGCAATAGCGAAAAAAAAAAGTCCATATCACAGCACATAAATTTTAATTATTGCTAAAATGACGGCATTAAATGTAAAAAAATATTTTTAAAAGCTAAAAACGACTAATAAAGCATTCGCATTTTTTTTTTTTTTTTTTTTTTTGAGATCAGAATATGATCAAAAAAAAGTGTCAAAGACCCGCGGATAATTGGGAGTTCACTGTACGTTTTAGGATTTTCAAACCTTATTGATTTATTAGCTGCTCAAAAAGCTAGAAAAGTTAATCTTCCCTATTTTGATTTTAAGCCAGCTTATTACCCGGCGTTGACCGGGTACTTATTAAATATGCTCGCAAAAATTAGAACTAAATATCGCTTGGAACCTCGAATTTTTCTGCATCATACAATATTTGGGCCAATGTTCCAAGGTAATTAGAACATGAACTACAATTCTTTTTAACTTATTTAATGCTAAAACGAAATAGGTGAGCCTTAAATTGATAATTCATTGTTAATCGTAATCTTTTTCGGAAAATACTCATATTTAAATGTGCTAAATTTTTTGAGGTTTTTGGATTTTTTTTTTTTTTTTTTAATTTCAAAAAACCGCCTATGTGAATTTTGGCGCATCAAGGAACCTCTGTGCCAAGTTTGATGAAAATCAGACGAAAACTGGATTTGTATAAGGAACAAACATACAAACATACATACATGCATACAATTTTATATCTTTAGATATGTATATTGTAATGTATATGTCTCTAGATTTTTTTTTTTTTCAAAGGAAGCGTTTGTTTGTTTGTTTGTTGTTTTTTTTTTTTGGTAAATTTTGTTGAGTGTTTCTTTTCTTACGTTTTGAAAAATTCACATAAAATGGCAACTTTGTAATAAAATGTCTAAAAAAATGCCGATTTTTATGTGCTGGGGTTAGTTCCGTTTGCGATGTGTAATAATTGAAATGTGTAATGTTTTAGGAGAGTAATAAATAACGAAAATATATTTATACCTACTGTTAATACAAATTTCGCACAGGGCCGCTAAAACTCTAAGCACGCCCCTGGGTTGAGCTGTTGGGGAGGGGGGGGGGACTTTTTTTGTCTGTTAGGGTCATTTTTCGTATAAAATGTTAGGAAATGTTCAAAGTGAACAATATTCTTTGGAAAGAGGGAATTATTCAGACTTTTTTTTCTGTTACTTATTTTCGAATTTATACAGTTTGCAAAAAAGTGTTGCGTTTACAGTGCAACACTGGCAGCCGATGTTCCGATGGCAGCCGATGATGAATTTTAAACTGTAAAATGCACAGTAATAACCAGTAAAATTAGCAATTTTAGTTTCTTGCTCTAAAGTTAGCAACTTAACAGTTTATTGCCGTAAAATTTAGCTGTGTTCATTATACTGTAAAAAAAAAAGAAAAAAAGAAACAGTATAATACTTGCAGCAGAGATCCTAGTTTAAAACTGGTAATAAACTTAAATTAGTAATTTTGCGGTTTATTACTGTAAACTAGTAATTTTACAGTTTATTACTATAAAATTAGCTGTATTATACTGCAAAAACAACATTCAGTTCTTAAAGTGTGAGTATTAAACAGAACAACAAGTGATTTTTTTAGAAAGTGGGATGATGCTTCTCCCGAATTATTATGGACGTCACGTCCAGTTAAAGCTGTTCTTGTGCTTTTCCCGCGCTTTGTGGCGCTCCTTCCTGGTGTTAGAATGTTATCTCAAACACGTGACTAACTCACCGAACTGTGACCGCGAAAGTTTCCGGAAAACTAGTAATAAACAGGTGGCAGCAGAGACTGATTGACGGGCAGGGCCTAACACACGGTCCAACGGATCCGTGGACCTAGGTCCCATAATTTAAGGGGCACCAAAATAGGAGAGATTTCTTTCTTTCCCTCCCTCCCAGGGACGTAACCAGGCCATTTTATACAGGGGCAAGACTTCGCTTCGACACCCCCCCCCCCCTTTAAAATAAAATGAAATTAAATATTTGTCGAAAAAAAAAATGGTAACGCCAACTTCTGAACCGTCATATAAGAGTATACTCAACGTGTACAGTCGACGCTCGTTATAACGACCACACGTTATAAAGACCACCCTAATATAAAGACCGGTGAGAAAACCCCCAACTGTATCCCAATACATTCTATGTTCTATCTCTTATAGCGACCACTTTTTTTTTTTTTTAATAATGAAAAGAAAATTATGCAGTTACTTCGCCAGTTCAGCGCCCCTAAAATCTGGCACCCGGGGCACGAGCCCCGTCTGCCCCCCTCTAGTTACGTCCCTGCTCCCCCCCCCACACACACACTTCTTTTGGAGCTGCCACTTTAAAAATGAGTTGATTTTTTTGTGATAGGGGCACTAAATATTTCTCAGGACCTGGGCATCACTTTTATTTGCTCGGGCCCTCTATTACGGAAGAACTTTCGGGGCACATGCCCATGGTCTCCAATGGGAGGTCTCGGGCAGTCCTTGGGACTTCCCAATAATGTTGTTATCCAATAAGTTTTTCTGACGAATTTTGGACACATAATTGCAATATTGCAATTTTCAAATGTCGGAATGTCCATTTCACCCATTCGCTGTATTGGTCCCTAGGTGACTTTTTGTTGCTACAAATAGTTGAAGACGGTCTTGCCCAATGTGTCAGTCATGACAGTTTCGCCTGTTCAAAATTTATTGCTTTAATTTTCTGTGTATACCTTTTACAGAAGTCGCAGAGCTTATCAGAATCAGCATTTAATTTCAACCAGCTGTTCAAAAATGTAAAATGCTTGAGCAGATGGAAGCTTTTTGCAATGTTATTATTCATTAAATATTTATTGTTATTATTGTAATTAGTATTATTTCTTAATAGAAAGTGACAAGTTTTTTGAAATCCTCCATTAATTATAAAATAAAAAAGTAATTTTGAAAAAAAAGAAAAGAAAATTGCCGTGACTCCATTTTGTGGGCACTTTGCTAAGTCACTAATTTTCCTCTTTTAATAAAACCCCC
>JAXGGA010023908.1:0-12820 GCA_038373865.1 Uloborus plumipes
ATGTCGCGCGCAGTTCCACGTGGAAATCTGAACCCGCCATCTCCCGCCCCGTGCACCTTAAAGGGCGGGCGCGCAGTATGATCGATGGAAAACATTGGTCTTCACAAATGAAAAAACTGTTCTCAATTGAACAAACTCAAAATAGCCATAATGATAGAGTTTGGTCAGCAGAAGAATCTGGAACTTATTGCATTGTTGCAGCGTCAACTACCCCTATCTGCAATGGTTTGGGGGTGAGTAGTAGATAAATGACAGTTCTGCGCCAAGAGGCGGCTGTGCGGCTGTAGCCGCCTCCCACAGCCTCCTCCCGCCGCCTCCTCCTCCACCACTTCCTCCCGCCGCCTCCCACAGCCACCTCCCACAGCCTGTGACTTCCATGAAACACTACGAGAGTTTTCGCGCGAATTTTGAATATTCTCCCGCGAATTTTAGGACTTTGAATTATTTTCGTGAAAGGTTACAAGGGTTTTTCCCGCAAATTTCTGAATATTTCCCGCGAATTTTAGGACTTTGAATTATTTTACAGAGTTAATTTCGATCATGCCGCCATCTATTGACGGAATTATTTTTTTTCACTGTCAATTACTCACACACAATAGACCACACATTGATTTTTACTACTTTTATCCGATTATACTCAACCCTCGACTTTCATGTGAAACCTCAAACATTCATACAAACCCCTTCAATATCATTCAAAACACACATGCATCCATTCATTAAGACTCAATTGTAAATAAAATTTCAAACATCAAGTCAACAAGTCAAATATTTCAAACCATTTAAGTGAAAAATAATCATACTCTGCCAATAAGAGAAAACTCGGTAGTTAATACATTAAAAATCAAAAACAAATTTTTCACAATGTCGAAGTTGAAAATTAAAATTTTTACAATGTCAAGATTAAAAATCAAAAACCTTTTTTTTTTTTTTTTTGCAACGTCAAAATCAAAAGTTAAAAATTCCCCATGTTGAAATTAAAAATCGAAATTTATTCTCCAACGTCAAAATTTAAAATCAATTCAATACACTAAGTTAACATTGGTTTATACATTCGAACACACAAATTTTTTTACATTCACTATCATTTCACACAATGAAACTTATAAAACACTTTCACCCTCTCAACACTTGATAAAAAATTAAACTATGCGCATTATTTCGCATGCAATCAATTGAAATGAAACAAGAAACTTACCTTCTGTTGTGTGAATCACGATGATGCAACTCCGCAGGAAACAAATCACGTTGTAGATCCTCAAGCAATAAATGGAATCACATTAATTGAGTTATTTTTTACTTTTACAATTCGAATTAACGTAACTCCACTCACGCTTTTTTCGCAACTTTTCCGTCAGTTTGACACGATGTCAACCCGTAAATGTCCCGATTTTCGGGCAAGATGTCTCGGCAAGCTTTCCTTTTTCCTTGGGTACCTTCTCCAAGTCGAACACTCAAATGGCGTGTAATCAGAAAGATAAGTGAATCATTAAGTGTCACGTGGTCATCAGTTATCAGTAATCATCACACCCTAACCACAAGCGACCTTTGTCTTATCAGTTCGCGCATGTGCAGAGAGTCTAATAAGACGCACTGTCTTACCACCACTGGAAGTATCAGTGATATCATCACATTTGGAACTGATTTCCAATTTGTACGGTTTAAATTTTTAAGAAATCAAAGCTGAAGCTCAAATTTTTAATCGCATATTTAAAAGCTCAACAGAGACGGATAACTCGGAAAACATAATCAAATGCATTAAGCAACACGATATAAGAAATGGATTTAGAAGTCTTGATACATTGTATAAAACTTTCTTATGCATACCAATGAACACCGCATCATGTGAAAGAAGTTTTTCTTCATTAAAAAGACTCAAAACGTATCTGCGCTGCACAACAGGGCAAGAAAGATTATCAGACCTTGCGTTATTGAACATTGAAAGGGACATTATAATAGATAAAGATGCTGTCATCAATGCATTTTCTTCAAAGGCAGCGATGAAAGGAAGGCGCCTTACCCTTCATTAGTGCTTGGTTGAATATGTTTTGGTTTTTTTTTTTGCCAGATTTATACTTGTTTTCATGGTTAATATATTTAATTTGTAAATTTAAACGAATTTTTATTTCCTTTTGCTGTTTGGTAATACATGTAACTTTTGATTACACATTTTATTTTATAGCTTTTGGTATTCCTGACTTGTTGCGCACGTTATGACTCACTGTATCTAAATTTGATTCTTAGAGCAGAGATTTTTTTGTATAGCATGGATTACAAAACCAATAAGAACTGCGATTGATTTTAGAAATAGCTAAGATTTCAAGACCTACCTGTTGAAAAAAAAATGGAAAGAATAAATTTTTAGTTTAGTACTATACGGAATGGTTGTTGCCAAACATAATGAGTTTTTCAGTGCAATAAATTTTATTGGTTGAAATACAGTTTCGATTCGACGAGTCATTTCACATTCTATGTTTATCACCCAGCTTTCCAATTTTTTTGAATCTTAATTGATTCAGCTTTAACACATTAAAGATGTTGGTTTCGAATCCTTGTAAAAAAAAAAAAAATCTTCCATATGTTACCATTGCTATAATAAGACTTGCTCCCAACAATGGTTAAATCAATATCGCTTTTACTAATTTATGCTTCCTGAATTCGTTAAGATTAGTAAATATACTTCCAGAAGTTGACCAAATGAATGAAAAATGCCTATTTCACATGTGAAATTTTAGCAACTAATCCCTCTGTAGGTTTTCTTTAAGATGTACTCTCAGTAACAGAGAGTAAGATGTACTCTTCTCGTCTCTGTTGCCTTGTTCTGTTTTTAAAACATTTAAGTTAACATATACATTTCGTAAAAAGTTTTTCGATTTTTTGATTTTATTATTATCATCAGCATCATTATTATTATTACTATTTGTTTATTTATTTATTATTATTATTATTATTATTATTATCATTTTTTTTTTTGAAAAAGTACATTTTGCATTATTTTAATTGAAAAAAGAAAAACCCTTGCAAAAAGTTTGCCCCCCCCCCACTTTTCGAGGCCAAATTACGCCTATGACTTGGACGAAGTTTTAAACTAAATATCTGTATATACCACTGAATTTTTAACGATATTGTGATAGGGAATCGATCCTAGAAAGCTACTAAATTGGTGTAAGTGAGTTAGTTGGGATAACCATTATGGTTCGCAAACTATCTGCCATACTTGAATTACATAAGCAAGAAACGAAAAAATGTGAAATTGTTCAACGATTCAAAATGGCTAAGTACATGGTTTCCTGCACAATTAAAAGGTTAAAAAAACTCAAACATGATGGTGACAGGTCAGGAAGAAGAAGAAAATGCACAGTTAACACATCTAGCGACCAGAAAGTGGTCAAAAAGTGAGGTTAACGAAATCCTAGGATTTCAATGAAAAATGTTGCTAGAGGGGTGAAAATCAGTATAGAAACTGCTCGTTTGATGGTAATAGTTGAGCTTGGTCTTCTCCCTTACAAAATGAAAGAGACTTAAAAGCTAGCAGCAAAGAACAAACGCACAAAACTTCAAAAGAGGAAAGAACTGTTAAAAAGCTCGTGTCCGCGTGGAAATCGAGCCCACAGAAATCCCGCCCCGAATACTTATTGAATCGAACCCGCAGCCTCCTGCCACGAAAAATTATATCGCGCTGGTCCACGCGGAGATCGAACCTGTGCCTCCCGCCCCGAAAGCTTATATAGCGCGGGTCTACGTGGAAATCGAACCCGCAGCCTCCCGACCCGAAAACTTATATCGTGCTGGTTCACGATGAAATCGAACCCGCAACCTCGCGCCCCGTGCACTCAAAAAACGCGGGTCCACGTGGAAATCGAACCCGCAATCTCCCGCCCCAAAAGCTTATATAGCGCGGGTCCACGTGGAAATCGAGCCCGCAACCTCCCGCCCCGAAAACTTATATCGTGCGGGTTCACGATGAAATCGAACCCGCAACCTCCAGCCCCGTACACTCAAAAAGCGCGGGTCTACATGGAAATCGAACCCGCACCCTCCCGCCCCGAAAACATATCGCACGGGTTCACGTGGGAATTGAACCCGCAGCCTCCTGCCCCGAAAAATAATGTCGCGCGGGTCCACGTGGAAATCGAACCCGCAGACCTACCGCCCGAATACTTATTTTATGCGGGTCCACGTGGGAATCGAACCCGCAACCTCCCGCCCTGAAAAATTATGTCGCGCGAGTCCACGTGGAAATCAAACCCGCAACCTCCCGCCCCGTGCACTGAAAAAGCGCGGGTCCACGTGGAAATTGAACCCGCAACCTCCCGCCCCGAAAACTTATATCGTGGGGGTTCACGATGAAATCGAACCCGCAACCTCCGGCCTGGTACACTCAAAAAGCGCGGGTCCACGTGGAAATCGAACCCGCAACCTCCCGCCCCGTATACTTTTTTTGCGCGGGTCCACGAGGGAATCGGACCCGCAACCTCCCGCCCCGAAAACATATCTCACGGGTCCAAGTGGGAATCGAACCCGCAGCCTCCCGCCCCGAAAAATTATGTCGCGCGAGTCCACGTGGAAATCAAACCCGCAACCTCCCGCCCCGTGCACTCAAAAAACGCGGGTCCACGTGGAAATCGAACGCGCAACCGCCCGCCCCGTATACTTAATTTGCACGGGTCCACGTGGGAATCGAACCCGCAACCTCCCGCCCCGTATACTTATATAGCGCGGGTCCACGTGGAAATCGAACCCGCACCCTCCCATACCGAAAAATTATATCGCGCGGGTCCACGTGGAAATGTAACCCGCAACCTCCCGCCCCGTACACTTAAAAAGCGCGGGTCCACGTGGAAGTCGAGCCCGCACCCTCCCGCCCCGAATACTTATTTTATGCGGGTCCACGTGGAAATCGAACCCGCAAACTCCCGCCCCGTATACTTGTATCTCGCGGGTCCACGTGGAAATCGAACCCGCAGCCTCCCGCCCCGAAAACTTATATCGTGCGGGTTCACGATGAAATCAAACCCGCAACCTCCCGCCCCGTGCACTCAAAAAGCGCGGGTCCACGTGGAAATCGAACCCGCAATCTCCCGCCCCGAAAGCTTATATAGCGCGGGTCCACGTGGAAATCGAACCCGCAACCTCCCGCCCGAAAAATTATTTAGCGTGGATCCACGTGGGAATCGAACCCGCAGCCTCCCGCCCCGTATACTTATGTCGCGCGGGTCCACGTGGGAATCGAACCCGCAGCCTCCCGCCCCGAAAAATTATTTAGCGTGGATCCACGTGGGAATCGAACCCGCAGCCTCCCGCCCCTAATACTTATGTCGCGCGGGTCCACGTGGGAATCGAACCCGCACCCTCCCGCCCTGAATACTTAATTCGCGAGGGTCCACGTGGGAATCGAACCCGCACCCTCCCGCCCCGAAAGCTTATATAGCGCGGGTCCACGTGGAAATCAAACCGGGAACCTCCAGCCCGCATACTTAATTTCCGCGGGTCCACGTAGGAATCGAACCCGAAACCTCCCGCCCCGAAAACTTATATCGTGCGGGTTCACGATGAAATCGAACCCGCAACCTCCCGCCCCGTACACTCAAAAAGCGCTGGTCCACGTGGAAATCGAACTGGCAACCTTCCGCATTTATACTTATATAGCGCGGGTCCATGTGGAAATCGAACCCGCATCCTCCCGCCCCGAAAAATTATTTAGCGCAGGTCCGCGTGGGAATCGAACACGTACCCTCCCGAAAAGAAAAATTATTTAGCGCGGGTCCACGTGGGAATCGAACCCGCACCCTCCTGCCCCGAAAACTTATATCGCGCGAGTCCAAGTGGGAATCGAACCCGCAGCCTCCCGCCCCGAAAACTTATTTTGCGACTGTCCACGTGGAAATCGAACCCGCAGCCTCCCGCCCCGAAAACTTATATCGCGCGGGTCAACGTGGAAATCGAACCCGCACCCTCCCGCCCAGAATACTTATTTTGCGCGGGTCTACGTGGTGATCGAACCCGCAGCCTCCCGCCCCGAAAACTTATATCACGCGGGTCTACGTGGGAATCGAACACGCAGCCTAACGCCCAGAAAACTTATATCGCTCGGGTCCACGTGGAAATTGAACCCGCAGTCTCCCGCCTCGTATACTTATATATCGCGGGTCCACGTAGGTATCGAACCCGCAGCCTCCCGCATCGAAAACTTATATCGCGCGGGTCCAAGTGGGAATCGAACCCGCACCCTCCCGCCCCGAATACTTATTTTGCCCCGGTCTACGTGGGAATCGAATCCGCAACCTCCCGCCCCGAAAACTTATATCGAGCGGGTCAACGTGGAAATCGAACCCGCACCCTACCGCCCCGATTACTTATTTTGCCCGGGTCTACGTGGGAATCGAACAAGCAGCCTCCCGCCCCGAATACTTTTTTTATGCGGGTCCAGTGGGAATCGAACCTGCAGCCTCCCGCCCCGAAAAATTATGTCGCGCGAGTCCACGTGGAAATCGAACCCGCAACCTCCCGCCCCGTGCACTTAAAAAGCGCGTGTCCGCGTGGAAATCAAACCCGCAGAAATCCCGCCCCGAATACTTACTGAATCGAACCCGCAGCCTCCCGCCACGAAAAATTATATCGCGCTGGTCCACGTGGAGATCGAACCCGCAACCTCCCGCCCCGAAAACTTATATAGCGCGGGTCCACGTGGAAATCGAACCCGCAACCTCCCGCCCCGAAAACTAATATCGTGCGGGTTCACGGTGAAATCGGACCCGCACCCTCCCTCCCCGAAAACATATCGCACGGGTTCACGTGGGAATTGAACACGAAGCCTCCTGCCCCGAAAAATTATGTCGCGCTGGTCCACGTGGAAATCGAACCCGCAGACCTACCGCCCCGAATACTTATTTTATGCGGGTCCACGTGGGAATCGAACCCGCAGCCTCCCGCCCCGAAAAATTATGTCGCGCGAGTCCACGTGGAAATCGAGCCTGTGCCTCCCGCCCCGAAAGCTTATATAGCGCGGGTCTACGTGGAAATCGAACCCGCAGCATCCCGACCCGTATACTTATTTTATGCGGCTGCACATGGGAATCGAGCCCGCAGCCTCCCGCCCCAAAAATTATGTCGCGCGAGTCCACGTGGAAATCGAACCCGCCATCTCCCGCCCCGTGCACTTAAGGCGGGCCGCAGATGATCGATGGAAAACATTGGTCTTCACAAATGAAAAACTGTTCTCAATTGAACAAACTCAAAATAGCCATAATGATAGAGTTTGGTCAGCAGAAGAATCTGGAACTTATTGCATTGTTGGCAGCGTCAACTACCCCTATCTGCAATGGTTTGGGGTGAGTAGTAGATAAATGACAGTTCTGCAACAGGAGGCGGCTGTGCGGCTGTAGCCGCCTCCCCACCAACTCGGCACATGGTCCTGGGTGCTGGGTGCCTCCCACAGCCACCTCCCGCCGCCTCCCCAGGGCCGCCGCGAGGGTTTTCGCGCGAATTTTGAATATTTTCCCGCGAATTTTAGGACTTTGAATTATTTTCGTGAACGGTTACAAGGGTTTTTCCCGCAAATTTCTGAATATTTCCCGCGAATTTTAGGACTTTGAATTTTTTTACAGAGTTAATTTTGATCGTGGTGCCATCTATTGACGGAATTATTTTTTTTTCACTGTCAATTACTCACACACAATAGACCACACATTGATTTTTACTACTTTTATCCGATTATACTCAACCCTCGACTTTCATGTTGAAACCTCAAACATTCATACAAACCCCTTCAATATCATTCAAACACACATGCATCCATTCATTAAGACTCAATTGTTAAATAAAATTTCAAACATCAAGTCAACAAGTCAAATATTTCAACCATTAAGTGAAAAATAATCATACTCTGCCAATAAGAGAAAACTCGGTAGTTAATACATTAAAAATCAAAAACAAATTTTTCACAATGTCGAAGTTGAAAATTAAAATTTTTACAATGTCAAGATTAAAAATCAAAAACCTTTTTTTTTTTTTTTTTTGCAACGTCAAAATCAAAAGTTAAAAATTCCCCATGTTGAAATTAAAAATCGAAATTTATTCTCCAACGTCAAAATTTAAAATCAATTCAATACACTAAGTTAACATTGGTTTATACATTCGAACACACAAATTTTTTTACATTCACTATCATTTCACACAATGAAACTTATAAAACACTTTCACCCTCTCAACACTTGATAAAAAATTAAACTATGCGCATTATTTCGCATGCAATCAATTGAAATGAAACAAGAAACTTACCTTCTGTTGTGTGAATCACGATGATGCAACTCCGCAGGAAACAAATCACGTTGTAGATCCTCAAGCAATAAATGGAATCACATTAATTGAGTTATTTTTTACTTTTACAATTCGAATTAACGTAACTCCACTCACGCTTTTTTCGCAACTTTTCCGTCAGTTTGACACGATGTCAACCCGTAAATGTCCCGATTTTCGGGCAAGATGTCTCGGCAAGCTTTCCTTTTTCCTTGGGTACCTTCTCCAAGTCGAACACTCAAATGGCGTGTAATCAGAAAGATAAGTGAATCATTAAGTGTCACGTGGTCATCAGTTATCAGTAATCATCACACCCTAACCACAAGCGACCTTTGTCTTATCAGTTCGCGCATGTGCAGAGAGTCTAATAAGACGCACTGTCTTACCACCACTGGAAGTATCAGTGATATCATCACAATCCAATGAAAGTCTCGGATTAGAGTGACATCGCTGTTTTTAGATTAATTCAAGTTTTCAAACATTTTAATTGGTCACATAAAAGTGACGTCACATTGTTCATTTTGTCAAGCTTACCTTAATTTTAAAATCACTTCTCTCTCAGATAGAATGCTCTGTTGATTACCCGATAATGTTAATTTGCATGCTAATTTAATTAGTAGTTTACCAAAGTTAATTAATTCCATCATTAGGAAAATTTAATTATTCTCTTTGTTTTCAGTTATAGTTTTCATCAGAGTAGTGAGTTAGTTCTATTATTTTTCAGGACTCGATTTTTTTCAAGTCAATTGAAATTAATTTTTGTTATGGGAGCGAACCCACTAACCCGGCGTATTTAATTCTTTAATTATTTCATTTCTTTAATCACTTCATTTCTTTAATCACTTTATTTCTCTAATTACTTTTTTTTCGAACTTAATTTATTTCCAACAGCTGGGCTAACTCGAATTTTACAGTGATTGATTTGGAACTTTGATAATTTTTCAACGAATTTAATTGTTTCTTAGAACTTCAATTGTTTTTCTGACCGAAATGAGATTTTGCCAGTGAAAATTATTTTTTTTAGGTTTTTGATCTATTTAATTACTTAATTTTCTTCATTGATTAAATTTCTTTACTTATTTCATTTCTTTAATTACTTCATTTCTTTAATCAACTAATTCTTTTAATTTATTTCCACCAGCTGGGGTAACTCGAATTTTACAGTGACTGATTTGGAACTTTGATAATTTTTCAGCGAATTTAATTGTTTCTTAGAACTTCAATTGTTTTTCTGCTCGAAATGAGATTTTGCCAGTGAAAATTATTTTTCCACGTTCCTGCTTTTGATCAATGATTCAATTTTCATCGAAGCATTTTGCAGGCGTGAATCTAACGAAATTGCACAACAAATGTAGAATCACATGTAGACTATTACAAAACCTTACATCAAGACCACAGAAAAACATTAACATTACGAAGGATGCTTACAAGAAGACATATAGAAAGATACGAAACAATGATACTCGCAATATTTTGCAAGCAATTATCTGCTAATGGTTTAAATTCTTATAACAACTCTAACATTTATAGGGTATTTTCAAGCTTCCTACATATTTCTTCGCATGTTTTTTTTTTCTACACTTATTCATTTTCTCAAAACTTAATCATTTCCAATGCATGAGTTTTAATGTTAAAACTTAAGATGAAAAAGAATATACTAATAACATTGCAAAATTTTGAAAAATAAATGCGAAAAAAAATAAATAAATAAATAAAAATAACTCTCCAAGTCTAAAGGCAAAGACGCAATTTTTCTGAAGTTAAACTTAATGAGAAATGTAAAACTTCATGATACAAAAACGGATATTCATGATATAAAACTTAGAAAAAATAGTGAAGTATTATTGATAGAATGATCGAACTGTTATTCCTCCGTTGAAATTTTGTGTTTGGTTCATTAAATGATTCACTTGATTGGATTGTTACTTAGGAGTGATAAATAATTTACACAACTCCATTGAAAAAAGAGAAGTCGGAAAATAATTGAAGTTTGGGCATTTCGTAGAAATAATGTAACTCGATAAAGAGGAATTCGCTTAATGGAGCAATTAATTAAATTATTAAACTATGGGATGTTAGTATATTAGCTAAAAATTCAAAGTTGTAATAACTATGTCGAAAGTGATGTATGAGTCGGGGGAAAATATAGAATGCATTAAATGATGTAGATTATTCATAACTAATACTCGAAATCTGAAAATAATAGTTTGTCATTAAGTTAGTTCTGATTAATTGTTCTTTATATGTGATTGAAGTTGATTTCATCTTATCGATACCATGCAAATTTGCATGTAGCTTCTAGCTAGAGATGATTGGTGGTCTTAATCATGTGCTTGCTGCTGATAAGACGTCATGTGATCTTTAGTTATCAGTATGAGGTCAGATTTGATCAAGATAAATCATTTGTAGCCTTGGGTTGATGGAAATGGTTGTTGAAATGTTTCGGAAGGACTTCTGTGATCTTCGTTGACTCCCGGCTTTTGATGCAAATTTCACGACATGTCGGTTTTTGGATTTGTGTTGGTGTGCGAAATAAAGCATGAGTGAGATTACATCATTTGTAGTTGTAAATTGAAATACCAACTCATTTGGTGTAATCTCTTTTACTGCTTTTACTCCTCGTCATTCATTCATAGCAGGGTTGGCAAAAACCCGGGTTTTTCTACAAAAACCCAACCCACCCGGGTTTTTGTGGGTTTTTCTGGGTATTTGTGGGTTTTTCTGGGTATTTGCGGGTTTTTCTGGGTTTTTGTATGTTAAATTTTATCTCTTATGCGGGTATTGATATATAATGTATGCATTCATTCATATAAAAATATATTCATTAAGTTAAAGTTCTGAATCGCATTTAATCAATTTTAATGGATTAATAATTAATATTATTAACAATATCAATTAATAATATCATCAACCGAATTGTAATATTTAATGTGTATATTTAAGAAGCTTTGGACAATGGTTTCAGCTATAAACTTTTATCACTTGTTTTTTGCAAAATAGAAGAACTGTTGCAAATGGGCTTTCCTACAAATACAGGAATATTTAGGGTGTGAAAGTTTCAAAAACTTAATGAGAAAAGATGATTATTTCTATTAATAAACAAGTGCAAATAGTTTTAATTTTTTAATAGTATCAATTTAAGTAGCCTGCGTCACGTCTAGTCATGTCATTTGCATGTTTCTTATAAGGCATATCTCAATGATAGGTGTGTGCCTGAGATAAGAGAAGTGTCTAACTCCCCCCCTCCTATTTTCAAAACCAAAACTGATTAATTTCAGATGGGGGAGGGGGGACTCTTGATCGATTTTTTTTTTTTTTGAAATAATCTTTAGAAAAAACTAGGTTAACATTAGAGCTTTGCAAGAATTATAAATTTATTAATAAATGCTTGTCATAATATTTTAGTAGTAATAAATTGCATGGGGATGCATTTTCTTTGTTTTTTTTTTAAATCAAAGTCAGTGGTATGGTACATCTATAACATAGCACTTGAAAATCATCTAAATGCAATAGGGTTAGAAGAAATGAAGAGAAAAACTTAATTTTTCTTGCTCCAGAATAAAAGCAAAATTTGCAGCAGCAACTATTCCATACAAAAATTTCAATTTCGAGACCTACAAATCAAAATTAATTTATTCAATTTTGTGTTGAATCAAAATTATCATAAAACATTAACTAGGCATTTTTTTCCTTCTACAAGAAGTTTATCAATGGTTCATTTCCAATTTATTTTTAAAATTTGAAATTTGGTGTGAAAAAATAAATAAATAATAATAAGTATTTTGCAACAAAAAGTAGTATCATAGCTAGAAAAATTTTCTGGACGATGACTTGAAAATTGAAGAAATAATAATTATTTTATAAAATAAAAATAATTACTCTAAGAAAAATTATCTCAAATGAACCTGATTTCTTACTTATTTTTTATGTATAATTTAGACGAGATATTATTATTGACTATATTTGTTGATCACTTAGAAATTAACAAAAACCCACTTTTGACAAAAACCCGGGTGGGTTTTTGTTGGTGGACCCGCCCAGAAAAACCCGGGCGGGTTTTTCTGGGCTGGGCCCACCTTTGCCAACCCTGATTCATAGGACATCGCTGTGATTCGCTCAACATAAAGGTAAGTTTCTTGTTTCATTTCAATAGTTTGTATATCTATTTTTTTTTTTTTTTTTTTTTGTGTAGCTGAGAAAATTCAAATTTTTGTAAGATCGTAAATTTTTAGTTAAAGTTTTTTTTTCTTTTTGCAAAATGTTCAAGTCTTGAAAATTGTATGTTTCAATATCAAAATGAGAAATGAGATTCTTTGAAAACACGAAATTAACATTAAAACTCATGCATTGGAAATGATTAAGTTTTGAGAAAATAAATAAGTGTAGAAAAAAAAAACATGCGAAGAAATATGTAGGAAGCTTGAAAATACCCTATAAATGTTAGAGTTGTTATAAGAATTTAAACCATTAGCAGATAATTGCTTGCAAAATAATGCAGAGTGATGGTAAATGTAGGGGAAGG